>JAASGT010000067.1:0-58269 GCA_023334315.1 Globisporangium alternatum
TCCAATTCTACCACCGCATGGACGCCAGTCGTGAGGAGAGTAGGTACACATGGAGGAGCTGCAGGATTTCACGCGAACGAGCAAGTGGCGATTTGTTGCCGCACTGAGGAGAAGGAAAGACTTCTCCACTCGTGTGCGCTTGCTAATCCGACCACCCAGTGAGGTCTGGGACTGAGGGCAGAACGAGTGAGCCAATTGACTCTAGTGACGATGGAGCTCTTGTGATGGACATTGGGTTTACTGCATTTGCGTAGGCAAGCGCCTCTCGTCGACAATAGCGAAGCTGAGAGAGAGAGCTTCCGTCATGCAGATCGGGAACTGTTGCTGCATGTCGCGTTACTGAACACGTATAGGCTACGGGTGTCCATTACCCATAGGCTATCTAGCACGAAGGCAGCGCCCTCTTGCGTCGGCAGCACATTTGGATCTTCATGCGCTGTTGCTTTACTCTGTTTCATCTACTCTGGTTCACATGCTGTTGTCATGCTGTCGAGGATCGCTCAATTGGTCATTCGCTGGTTTGGAGCTTGAAAAGTCGCCTTGATCTTGAAAAGTCGCGGTCTCGACGAGAGAGCACCACCGCGCTCCCACGGACAGACTAACAGTCTGACTGCGAAGGTAGCTCTGGTCCTTGGCTCACAAAAGCTAGCTAGCTGCCTCAACTCTCTTTGCGTGTGTGCAGACGTCACGGTCTCAACGCCGCTGCGATGGAGGGGTATCTCTGGAAAAAGGGCGGGCTGCTGTCCACCATGTGAGTCCCTTTCTTGGTTCTTAGCCAGCCAACCCCACGCTTCGCTACGGATGGGGATGTCCGGTCATGGTTGCGTACTGATCTTGTCGCACTTGTATGCCTCAGGCAACGGCACTACTGCGTGCTCAAGGGCACGATGCTCGCGTACTACGCGAACGCGGACGAGTGCAAGCGCCAGGCAACGCCGCGCGACGTGCTCGAAGTCGTGCAGGTGCGCGACTGGGACGGCGCAACAGGCGCGCTCATGATGAAGCGCTACAAGCACGCGTTTGAGATCGACTACCTCGGCGGCGCGACGTATCAGTGCCACTGTGACTCGCTCGAGGACAAGCAGCTCTGGATGCAGGCGCTCCAGCACGCGCTCGACGAGCCCAACCGCATCGTCCAGGACGAGATCGAGGACGCGCAGCGCCGCTTGCTGCGAGATTCCGAGCAAGAGGACCAGGCCATGACGCTCGCTGCTGAGGCTGTGCGCTCAGCTCAGAGGCTGACTCAGGAAGCCCTGGGCTATGAACAGGCCATGAAGGAGAACGCCGCCGAGCGCCATGCTTTAGAGGAGAAGGTCCAGCACACGAGGATCTTGTATGAAGAGGCCAAGAAGAAATCGGCCGAGACGCGTCAGGCGCTGGACAAGACGCGTCAGAGGGCTCATGACGTCGCACTGGATAGCTCAGCACCTGGAGTTCAAGATGAAGAGCATGGCCACGCTGATGAGGATGACGAGCATGGTGGTGACACGGTTGCGAGCGAGCGGCGTCGACGCAGCAGCGTCAGTCCTCCTCGACGCGCGTCCTCGGTTGCGAACGAAGTGGCCGAGCGCGTGGGGCGCCTCGCAGCTCAATTAGAGGTTGATACGACGCTCGAGGAGACCCACCACCGCGACATCGAGGCCCTCGACCAGCGCGTGACAGACCTGAGTCACCAGTACGCCGAGCTCTTTCGAAAGTCCCGCGACGCCGCCGAGGAATCGCAACAGTCGCGCGACGCCGCAGTCTTGAGCTTGCAGCAAGCGCAATCGGCCAAGCAGCTCGCCAAGCTGCGCATCGAGTCCTGGACCACGTCATCCTCGCACTTGGACCCGCTCGCGGACGGCTACTTGCTTTGCAAGCACCCTTACAAGCCCACGATGCACCGCCGGTATTACGTGCTCTTTGGCAACACGCTCTGCTGGTACAAGGACGCCGACACGTACACTGCGCTGCCCGAGAGCCCCGCGGGCGTCGTCCACGTCTCGGGCGTCGCTGACTGGAACGGCAAGATCGGCGGCATGAAAGTGCTCCCGCACGCCTTCTCCGTCGTCACGGTTGAGGGCAAAATGCTCTGCTGCAGCGCGCCGACGCGCCAGAGCGTCACGACGTGGACCACGGCGCTGCATATCGGCGTCACGATGCCACCGCTGTCGCCGCACCGCGCGGTCGCGGCCAAGTCGCGTCGGGATTCATTCGACCTCGTGTCGTCCATGGTGGCACTGTCGCCCAAAAAGAGCGCTAGTGGCCACTTCCAGTTCCCAAAGCAGCCAGCTCCCGACAGTGTTGCTGAGACTGGTGACGACAAGTCCCAACCGAAGCCTAGTACGAGACAGGAGCTCGAGAACCAGGTCGTGGTCGAGGGCTACCTCGTCAAGAAGAGCGCGTTCGTGCCCGTGATGAAGAAGAAGTACTGCGTGCTCAAGGGTCTGCGGCTCTTCATCTTTGACTCGCACGACGCCTACCAGAGTCTCAGCACTAGCAGTAACTTGAACCACGAGGAGATCCAGGTGTGCAGCATCTCGGACTGGGACGGCCACGGCGCGCTGCTGCACTACAACTACGGCTTTCAGATCCAGACGCTGCGCCACCAGGCGATCTTCTGCAGCGCAGCCAACAACGAGGAGAAGGACAAGTGGGTCCACGGCATCCGCGCCTCGCTTTTGAGGCACAGAGAGACGCTGCTCTCGCCCACGCGCAGGGAGGACTCGATGATCGACCGCGCGCGCAAGAGCCTCTTGCGCAAAGCCCAGGAGCTTACTCAGCAGCCCAGCGACGCTGTGACACCAAGCGTAGAGCCGCTTGGCCAGGACGAGAGCGCTGTCGCAGCCGAGGAGTTCCAGGCGCTGCTGCTCGAGTTCTACACGGAGCACAACCCGGGCAAGGTTGCCGACGTTCCCATGCTCATCTCGCGGTACAGGCAGCGCGAGCACGCGCTTGTCGAGCACTTGGACCGCATCTACGGTACGGCGCTCGCCAGCGACATGCACATTGGCGCGCTGCTCGACAAACTCACTCTAGTGCCAGCAGCAGCCAAGCAGCAAGCGCTGATCCGCCGCAAGAGCAGCGGGATCAAGAGCGGTCTTGTGGACTTTGTAAAGATGGCGGGCTACCTGGCGTGGAACAACGAAAAGTGCTACTGCATCCTCTCAGTCAACAAGCTCGTGCGGTACCGCACGCAGACGCAGTACGAGACCGAGCCGTACGACCCCGTCGAGGCGATCGTGATCTCGAGCGTATACGAGTACCCGCCGCCGGCGGACTTTGTGCCGGGGCCGGCGTCCAAGAACACGTTCTTCATCTCGTACTCGCCCGACTTGTCGTCGGCTGAGCCAAGCAGCACGAGCCCTCAGTCACTTCAGAGCTTTCCACTAGCGCTAAGCTCGGCGACCGTCGAGGAGAAGCTCAAGTGGATGGCCAAAATCCGCAGCGGCCTCGGCTTTGCGCACGCCAACGCCGAGCGCGCGTCGTCCACCACCAGTGCTTTGGTTCTGCAGTCCATGGCCGACGCTAGTGGCTCAGACGAGGCGCTGGCGGTCGACAAGCTGCGACTCAAGCTCGTGGAGTACTACAAGCAGCAGAACCCGCGCAAGGTAGGCGAGGTGGACACCTTGTTGTCGTACTTTGCCGGCAGGGAGAGACAGCTGCTGGTGGACTTGGACGCGACCTACGGCACGAATGTTGCCCAGGATCCGAGTTTCTTGTCGTTCATGCCCAGGGCTCACGACCGAGGAGCTAGCACTGCTGATAGGCGTGTATCCAGCCAGTACGAGAGCTACCTGTGGGTCAAGCACCCACTGCTCGGCGTGGCGTTCCAGCGCTGCTACTGCGTGTTGAACGACGAGACGTGGAGCTGTTACCACTCGAGTCGCCACGCTCATGCTGATGGCAGCGGGCCAGGCGCTGCCATTGATGGACGCGACGACTCGGACGAGGACGCGCAGCAAAGCGCACCGCTGCTGGTCGACGTGGTCGTGAATCTCCACGTTCCGCGCAACGAGAAGCCGTCGATAGACGGGATGACCGTCTTCAGCATCGAGACGCTGGCCAACGGACCGGTGTTGCTGCGCACCGACGTGGACAAGCTCACTCAGGACTGGACGAATGGACTGCGCAAAGCTGCCGACAAGTACCATCTCGACGAACAGAAGCGACAGGAGCGCGAGCTGGAGGCCGAGTTGAAAGTCCTTGACGGCGGCAGTGGTGCTGAGGCGAATAGGAGACGCAGCAGCTCCATGGCGCTGGTGCCGATAGACGGCCCCGCACGCCAGCTGTACGACCTGCTCATGTCGTTCTACCAGCTGCACAACCCGGAGAAGGTCGGCGAGGTGGGTACGCTGCTGCACGCGTTCAAAGGTCGCGAGCGCAAGCTCCTAGAGGAGATCGACGTAATCTACCACAGCAAAATCTGCGCCGACCCGACGTTCATTGCGCTGCTGGCAGCAATCACCGAGTCCCAGTCGAGTAAGCAGGAGCGAGACGAGGCCGCCGCCGCTGCCATGACAAGCAGCGAGGCTGAAGATCCTGATGGTGAAGGAGGACGAAGGGAGATCCTCATGGAGGGCTACCTGGTCAAGCGCGGCCATCTGATCCCGTCGATGCGCAAGCGCTACTGCGTATTGAAGAACGCGTCGCTCGAGTACTTTGCCACGCACGAGGACAGTCGAAACCCGGCGATCAGGCCACACGGGAACTTCCAGGTCGAGATTGTGAGTGACTGGCACGGGAAGACGGCCTCCAAGGTCTACGACCACGGCATGGAGCTTGAGACGAGCGACGGCAAGACGTTCTTCTGCGCGGCCTACAACGCCGACGACAAGGCCGCGTGGATGCACGCGTTCAAGCACGCCATCGCCCTCACAAGAGCCGAACAACAGTCGAGCGCGTCTGACGTACCAGATGATGAGCCCGACGAGCTTGAAGGTGAAACCGAGAGCGCTGAGGCCCGTGCGGCTCGCAGGGCGCAGTTCCGGGAGCGCCTCGTGCAGTTTTACCGCGAGAAGAACCCGAAGAAGCTCGCGGACCTCAACCTGCTGCTCACGTGCTACACGCGGCGCGAGTTTGCGCTACTCGAGGCGATCGACAACGCCTACGGCACGGCGCTGTCGCACGACGCCTCGCTACTTGCGCTCGTCCCGCAGACCAGTGCGCACAGCCGCGCGCTCGCGACGCTCCAGTACGACGGGAGCCTGTTGCGCTGCAGTGACAGCTCGTGGCGGCGCTCGCAGAGCGTGCATGTGGCCATGAATGGCCTTGTGTTCACGTTCTACGCCTCGCGCGAGGGCTTTAAGGGCGGTATCCTATCACCCTCGGACCACTCGGTCACCGTGCTCGCTGTGAAAGAGGTTGACACCGCCACCGGTGCTGGGGCTACTGCGAGTCGTCCAGTGTACCGCTTTGCAATCGAGACGACCGACCACGTGTGGATGTACTTTGAAGCGCCCAACGCGGTCGAAAAGCGGCACTGGGTCCAGATTTTGCACGCGGCGCTCGACACAATCCTGGCGCAGAGTCTGCTGGAAGAGGAGCTGCAGCTGCTGCAAAAGAGCACGACGACGCAGAGTGACGGCATGAAGCGAGGATCTAGAGGAGGCAGTCTCTTGCGCCGCGACAGCTCGTTTGTGAACACGAGCGATGGCTGGAAGGGCTTCTTGCTCGTGCGCTTGGACTTTATGAGCGAGGCCGAGCATGCGAAGAAGAGAGACGCGAGCGTGGTCATGGAGGAGCGCCACTTTGTGCTTCACAAACACAACCAGCTGGTGATCTACAACGACGTGCAGGACGCGATCGTTGCGACGTTCACAACGCTCGCCACAAGCGCGTGGGATCCCAGTAACACAGCTGACGATGTGACGTTGATCACGACAAAGGGCGACACCAAGTGCCGCTTCCCGTTCCAAATCCTCACGCTCGAACAGATCGTACTCAGCTGCAGCGCGGCGACCGACCTACTGCGCGCCAAGTGGATCAAGCAGATTCGCAGCGGCGCCGAGCGCGCCACAGCACTCGAGATGCTTCAGGACCAGCAGCTGCAGGCCAAGAATGAACTTGAGCATCATCGCCAACATGCTACCACTGCGGACAGCCAGGACAGTGCTGGTGATGCTGATGAAGAGGTCATCATCGCACCAGGCACGAGCAAGCAGCTCGGGCGACTTTCGAAAGGCGACGATGGTGATGATGAGGCTGATGTGCATGCGGTTGCGAGACAGGGGTATCTGGACTACAAGCTCGCAGACGACACGAGTGCACCGTCGCTCTCTTCACCTCTGAAGGAAGGATTCTTCGTAGTGACGCAGCGTGCCGAGGTCGACGTGTTCGCCGATGAAGCCACTTTCTACCGGAACGAGGCCCCTGTGCTGTCCTTCCAAGCCGTCGAGATCTTCGATTCGTCTTTAGTAGTATCGCCATCAGCCTCAGCCTCATTGCCACCGCCGTCGCCGAGCATCTCCAAGGCAACGTCGTCGTCGGCAAAGCGCCATCTACACAAGCTCTTTGGCGACGAAGCGATCGCCGCCAGTGCAGCGTCGTCGTCGAATTTCCGCTTCTGCATCCAGACCAAAGAGAGAGACGCCAAGTTTGTGCATCTCTTCCCAGCTTCTGCGTCGCAGCACGAAGCCTGGGTCGAAGCGTTCCGGTTGGGTGTGAACTTGCTGAAGGGCGAGGAGCTGCTCGCGGACGAAAAACTCATTCTGCACCTCGAAGAAGAAGAAGAGACGAAAGAGCATGAGCGAAAGGCTGGTGGCGACGGCGACTACAGCGAAGTTGGTCTGGATTGTAACGATCAGCTTTCGCTGAGCGCCCCTGGAGTAGCGATTGAGGGCATCCTAACCCCCTGGCGTCTCACGTTTAGCTCCCCACGTCCAGTTGCAGCAGCTCCGCTCTTCTACGTGCTCGTGGGCTGTCGCCTTCGCTGCTTCGCCTCGAAAAGCGAGATTCCCTCCGAGATTGAGCTCTCTGCAACGAGAAGTCCTGAGGATTCCCGTGGGGGCTTGCTTGACGCAGATATTGTCTCGATCAGTGACTGGGAGATTCCTCAAGCGAGTGCCAAGGTCGAGTCAAAATCGACCACTGCTAGCAACAAGGACGATATTGAGAGCGTAGGATTCCAGGTTGAAGTCGTCGTTCCGCCGTCGCAGTCCAAGCAGACGCTTTTCTTCTCAGCATCGTCGTTCGACGTCAAGCACCGCTGGGTTCGCGTGATCAAGAGCGAGCTGGACTTTGCGCTGGCCGAGACGTACTTGGACGAAGATGCGCGGGAGTTTGCTCGCCAAGTCGCAGCACACATGAATGCGATCGGTCGTGGCGCCGACTCGTCGGGAGGGGCTTCAGCCGCACCCCATCGCCATGAAGGCTACGTTCGCGTCCGCCATCACTTCATTGGCTCGATCTGGAGAGAGCGCTTCGCTGTTCTTGATGGCACGCGCTTGCTCCTGTACACAGACTCCAGTGCTGCAATAGGCGAAGACCGAGAGCGCACTGCCCTGGAGAAGCACGACTTGATCGCAGTCGAGAAGTGGCACCCAACGTACTCTGCGAACCTCGGCAGCAGCAGTCGCTTTGGCTTCCGCGTCGAGAACGAAGCTGGCGGGTATTTGGAGTGCACCGTGGCGACGGAGGACGAGCAGACGAAATGGCTCGCTGTGGTCACAGATGCTGTGAGCGAGATCGCAACGCATGCATCAACGAAGGTGATGGCGAGAGACACCGCGCTGCCGTTCATCCCAGGCGCCGCCATGGAAGGGTACCTGAAGACGAAGGAGAAGAAGAAGCTCGCGCTCTTCTGGAAGTCGCGGTACTGCGTCGTGATTGGTACGCAGTGGTTGCTCTACGAGTCCCAGGAGCAGGCGATTGGTGGCGGTATCGGCGACGAGACAGCGGCTGGTGTCCCACCACTCGCAGTGTACGAGATTGCTCAGGTTGGACCCTGGGTGCAACCTGAAAAAAGCTCGGAGCGCATCTTGGAAGGTGACGACGAGCTGGCGTTGCACGGCTTCTCGGTGCAAGTGAGTGCAGGCATTCGCATCGACTGCAAAGCGCAATCGAGTCTCGAGCGTAAGCGCTGGCTGAATGCGATGGAGGATCAACTGGCCAAGTCGTCCCAGGAGAGCGTGCAGGTTTTGAAGGCGATGCAGCACCAGCGTGACAAGGAGGGCGCAAAGTTTGCGATCAAGACCAAGTACGACGAGGTGCAAAGCGACGCGAAGCGGCAGTCGGTTCGCCTTCGTGAGGCTCTGCAGCTTGCAGCGTTCGACGACGAGACGAGCTCCTCTGGGGATGATGACGACGATGAAGACTCAGACGGCAATAGAAGCAAGATTCGCCCTCGATCAGGCTCGGATTTCATTGATCGAAGCCCTGAGTCGTCCCCAATGCGACGAAAGACGCAACCGACTACAGTCTCGTTTGCAAACACCCAGGAGGAGATCGACAGCAAGAAGGCGCACAACTTAGAGAGCGCGTCGCCGGTCTACTATTCCATCGTGTCCTGCTTCTCGCGCTGCTTCTCTCGCCCGGACGGCAAACGTGGTGGTAGTGGCGGTACAGCAAAAGCCGGACGGAGCATCACGCCGCTGGGAGTGCCAGGCTTCCCCGCGAACGCTGAAGTGTGGAGTCGAATGTACAAGTGTGAGTACTACAACGACGACGGGTACACGAGCGACTCGGACTGGTAGCAAAAAACACAGCAATGTTTCATCTATAAACACAGCCATTCACAATGAACATTTCTTACCAAACGTCGCCTCAGCCTTGCACAACAGCAGAGACCTCGTCTTGGTTGATCTTCTCGAGCTGGAACTCCCGCACGCAGTCAAAGTACTGCATCGCAGCTTTATTAGCCCACGACTTGAGGAAAAGATTGCCTTCATAGAATGCACAGTGACTGCCTTCGCCCGTCTCGACAAGCATCGCGATCGGATTGTCCACGAATTGGTCGTACGGGATCGTCTCCTTCGTGCACACGGGGTCGTCTAACGCGTTGATGCACATGACCGGCCGTTGGATGTTTTCGATCGCGCGCATCGGGTTATTCCGCAGCCAGTACGCCTCAAGGTCCTTGTAGCCGTGTATCTTCATGTACACTTGCTCGTCGAACTCGCTCACACTCGTCGCTTTCAGTGCAGCCGGGATATCGATGACGTCGCGAAGCTCCTGCTGGTTCCTGAGCAGAAACTTCTTGAGCGTGAACGTCATCATGAAGTCGTACACGCGATGCACGCGTCCGCGGCAAAAGAGATCGAAGACGTTGTAGCCAGGGGAGATGAAGACACCTGCATCGATACGCGATGCGTGCCCCATTTCGCCCAGGTACGAGCACAGAAGCGCCGCGCCAGCAGAGTAGCCGATGCCGTAGAGCCGACTGGACGGGAACGCCTTCTCCACTTGCTTGATGGCTTGCTGGAGGTCCTCAATGCTCCCAAACTCTTGTAGCTTTGGTGTCGTGAGCTGCACACCGCCATGACCGCGCTTGTTGAAGACCACAGGGCGGTATCCATGCGCGAGGGCGTCCGCGCACAGCGTGCGCATGCTTCTACTGCAACCGGTGAGCCCATGCATGACCAGCGCAATGGGTGCATCGTCTTGCAGCGGCGCATGCTTGGACGACCGCGGCGCCGACGACTCAATCACCCAGTCAAGCGACGCGCGCCCGCCGTCCTTCAGCTCGACCACGTCGCGCTTGTACTTGATCCGAGTCTGCGGAACGAGGAACGGCAGGAACGCCTGGATGTGGCCATTCGTCCACCACGCTGGTGTGTACTGCTCCAGCGACGATTGCATGACCTATACACATCGATCAGCCATAGAAATCCACACGGCGTTGGCGGTGAGTACCGATGATACAACAGCCTGAATAGATGACACACAACACCAGGCAGCCCTCACTCACACTGGCGACGTAGTTGTTCAGCGCCGACTTGCCCGCGATAATGCGCTTGTGAGCGGTCCCAGTGCGACATCTTGTAGCGAGCACTACGCACCCTGACAGCGCCGCCGCAGTCGCAGCAGTCGCGTATACCCTGCTCACATTCCAGTCAATGTTCACGCAACCCGCACACAAGCAAGAACATTTTGCGTGAGTTGCGAGCTGCCTACAGACGCCCAGAGCTCATACAGATACACACACACGTACTCGTTCGCTGACGTATCGAGCATACTGTGCACGTGTCCGCAGGCCGTCAAAGAGTGAGCGAGAGAGAGCGTGCCCGACCGCCCTTGCTCCCTCCCTCCGCGTCCACGTCGCGCGCTGTTCGTTGCACTTCTAGAAATGCGCTTACGGACAAGTAATTGATGAGCATCACTCCTTCTGACTTGGTTTTACTATCGCTCTTGCTGCTTACAAAAATGTCCATTTTAGCTTAGCTAAAGTGTGACTCAGACCTCCACCCCCTCGACAGCGTGACTTCCATTCGGCCTCCTACCAGCTCAAACTAGACTAGGCAGTCTCAATGCTGCGTTCCCATCAAGCTGTATAATGTGCGCTCAAGCGAGCTTTGGGCATGTCGGGTGTATGCCGTACACTGATTCGTCACGCGCTTTGCCAATCTCGACCTCCACCTGTCTTGAGTTTCGTGGTCTGCCTCTGGAGGTGCCAAGCTCGCGCGCATGCATCATTTCTCAAATGGCTGTGTATATGTCTTGCAAAAATCGACCTGCGGGTCCCAGTTCTCGAAGAGCGAGTTTTGCAACGAGCAGTGCGCTCGCTGGTGGCGAAGTCTCGTTCAAAGTGAGACGCTCGGGTTCCGGTTCTCAGATAGCGAGTCTCACAATTACTAGTGCGCTGGTGGCGAAACCTTGATTCAAGGGAAGCTTCAACTTGTTACAGCGGCAACGGCCAAGTGTAATATTAGTGCTGTGGAACACGCCTCAAAGTCCTTGCCAGTCGATTTGACACGCGCCTTTGAACTGGTAGCGGAGGTGGAGATGCAACATGCTATTTTGCACGCTCATTGCGTCGTCGTCGAGGTAAGCGTCGGCTTCCACAGCTCTCATCGCCGCCCGCGAGATTCTACCAGACTATCCACGACATATCCTTGAAGGCGCCTCCTATATAACGCTGCCGATCTTCATTCAAAACTCGTGATCAGAAAGTAGTCGCAGTCGAAGCGAGGGTCGGGGAATGCGAGCAAGAAGCTCTCCATGTAAATTTTTCTCGCTTATTGATGCACTCGATGTTCTGGGATCGTGCGCGCCGAGCTGGTCTAGAAAGATAGAGCGCATGTAAGAGCACAGAGCTGTTCCACATAGACCAACTTGTCCAGAAAGCTGCAGCCTTCGATTCTTTCACACTATCTTCTGTCGTGATCAAAACCTATTGTAACAAACGCCAAACTATTACCTCGAAGTACTAGTATCGTTCAATGCGAGTACTTGTAGTTATTGTCACTGCGGCTGTAGCTCGCTCTTGATCGGATGTCGCAGCTCGTCGAGCTCCTGCTGGTGGCGCGCGCGCACGCGCTCCATCTCCTCCTCGCACTCGTTCAGCTGCAGCTGCAGCTGATGCACTTTGAACTGCAGCGCCGCCTTCTCATCCGCAGCAAACTCCTCCGCTGCTTTCCTTGCGGACGGGAGGTCTTTGAGTGGAGTTGGCCGCTGCTGGCGCTTGGCCATGTTCTGGTACTGCGCCTTGATCTGCTGCAGCTGCTCGTGCATCTGGTTGCCGATTTCTGCGCGGATACGCACCTCGAGCTCCAGTTTCTCGGCGTTCACCGCCGACAGTTGCCGCCGGAGCTCGTCGTTCTCGATCTCCATCTCGTGCTGCAAAAGTGGAAGCAGAAACTGGTCAGTAAACAAACAATCTGTTTGCACACATCAGTGCTACTATCGCTGATTCTTACCAGTCTGCTTTCCAATGTCAGGTGCTCATCTTCATGCTCGGCCTTTGCTTCCTCTTCGATGTACTTGGGTTCCTCGACTGCCGGAGCTTCTGATGCTACCACTGCTTGAGCTGCTTCAGGTTCGTCCGATCTTACCTTGGCTGACTTCGCAGTTGAAGCGTGAAGCGGTGGTCTTGTCGATCGACTGGACTGTGACTCAACTTCCTTCACGGTTTTCCCTGTGGATCGATTGACTGAATACTGAGCGTCATCCCTCGCGCGTTTTGTTGCTGATGATGACTTGAACGACGAGGTGGCAGACTTTCCTGCGGTCGAGTACGCCAGCACTGGATCTTGCTTTCTCAGCTGCTCTCGTGGCGTCTCTGGTTCGATCGAGAGCTTCTGTTTCTTCTTCAGTCTGCCATCCAGGTCGTAGAAGAATGTAGTGCCTGTTTTCCGTGCTTGGGACCGCGTCTGCGTCACCGTGGAGCGCGATTGCACGGGCACCAGCTCTCTCGCCACCGCGCTGTACTTCAGTGTCCGCAGCGTTTCGTCAAATTCGTAGCTGGATGGGTTCACGGCGACGATCATCACGAGCGGGCCCAGCGACTTGCCGGCGAGGTTCTCTTGGAACAGCTGACAACATCATAAAAGTGATTAGCAATGAAGTCCAAAAACCAATCGCATACAAAGACAAACAACTCACCCTTGTGAGCTTAGATTCCCGAAATGGCACCATCTTGTGGAGCGCCGGCGGGTGTTGCTGATTCCACCGAAGCGTCTCGAGACACCGCATGAGGTTCATGAGCGAGCTGTTGATCTTGCTGGCTTCTTGCATGCGAAGTCCCGTGGCGCCGGTCTTAGCGCTTCGCTCGGAGCCTGCGAGATCCACAATCGAGACCTTGCTGCGCACGACCATTCCGGATTTGCTCGTCTTGTGGTAGAAATGCAGCGTGAACACGCAGTGGCTGCGACTCGAGTCCATGTTGCAGCTCGTCTCCGCGACCTGCTTGTTCTTCATGCCGGTCGCCAGGATCTCTTCACCATCAGTGATCGACCGGATCGATTTTTCCAGCATTCCCTTCACCTGGATCTTCCCATCGCAGTCCTGCAGTCGAAGCGCTCGTCGCTTGTGGGTCGGAGCAGCGAGCAAATCGTAGACATTTTCGTTGTAGATCTCCAAGTACGATGCTGTGATCTGCGCGATTGGGTTCGCTTCGTTCTCCTTCCGCCGCGTCAGTTCTTTGATCACGTACTTTAGTGCGCGTGGCAGCATGCCCGGTTTCTCTTCAGTGCCGCTGATAGTGTACGTCTTCCCCGAGTTCGTGACGCCGTAGGCAAACACGAGACCACTCTTCCCTTCAAACGCTGCCTTGATCACGGGCTTGGTCGTCGACACGAAGAGCTCCCGCTGCGCTGTCGCCGGCGGAAAGATGCGCGAGAACTGGAACGACGTCGCCGTGCCCGTCGATCGATACGCTTGCGAGGTCTGCCACATGCAGTTAAAGATCGCATTGAGCATCGAATAAGAACCGACCTTGTGCTGCAATAGAGCCCATGCCAAGACAAAAAACAACATACAAAGGACACGAACGCGTACCTTTGGTGGCTGTGCGATCATCGCTGTCTCCGACACGACGCGGAAGCATTCGGCGTCACCGGCTGACTCGCGTCTGTTGTTGCTGCCTGTTTCCACCACTTTCTCCGCTATGAGCGGCCGGATGCGGATCACAATCTATTGACATCAACACGCACACATACACAAAGTGTCAGCATCCTGCCACAAAAGCTCTTCTAACGAGCGCACCACTACTCAGCACATAGAGAAACACGGACCTGTACTTTGTTCGGCTCGTCGGCGTCGTCGGCCGGGTCGAGCAGCGCAGCGCTGAAGCTCAGCTTGCGCGCGATGTCGAGCTCGTCGCCGTACACGACGGTGCGGTTGGCGCTACTGCTGCAGCCGGTGCCGGAGAGCGGCGCCTGCAGGGCGTTGCGGCGGCGGATCGCCTGCGCGATCGCCTCCTTCGTCATCGGCGCGTCGGCAGTCATCGGCATAATTTCTGTCTTCGAATGGACAGATTTTACAATAGCGTTGGCTCAAAAATCTGTCGTGGCTGCTGCTGTTCAAAATTCAAATTTGTGCTGCTTGGGTTATGTTATAACCTGAAATTTGCTAGTTATGTTTATAGATTTTTGTCACTTTACAGATTGTGTATACGATCATGTATACATGATACAGTATACAAGATTGATAAATGACAAAACCTAGATCAATCTGGCTAAAAATATTAAATAGTTGAAACAAGTGCCAGATATGGAAAACGCGAAACACCTTCAAAAATGAATGCTGTGCGTGCGGTATTTTTCCACGCTCGCTTGATCAAATCAACAGAGAACTTTAGACCGTGTTCACGCAAAACCACGTTTTCGCAAAATAAGTCCAATTCATGCATGAAAAGTTCAAACAAAAGCGATCTAATTTAAACACCTCTATAAGTATGTTTAAGTGGGTTCGAATCTTACAGGTAGTACAGTAGTCACTAAGGAAATGCTCTGTTTTAGACTCATTTTAGAGTGATAGGGTATCTACCTGTTTGCACCCTCACCAAACTTAACCGGACGGACACTTGATGTACTCTTCTCTAAGTGATAGTAAAAAAATCTGGACAGCATCTCACGCACCGGCGAGGCACCAGTGCTGTAGGGTAGCATTAATCCCGACTCACGTGCAGGCGACCTCCGCACCTGCGTGGCGCAGGTGCTTTTAGGGCCTGGTTGCTACGAATAACACCCGAATAAACGACCAGATCAATTCAGGTAAGTGATTGCTGATTGGCCAAAAGTCGTGTTTTCACGACAACACAACAGAATTGATTTCCATTGCATCAATTCACCCCACGGGAGTGAATAAGCAAAATTGGTGGGTGAATAACGAGGCGGGGAGGCGAGCGAAAACAGCAGATCCGAAAAAACAAGAGAGCAAAAGAGACGCCGAACGATGGCAACTGAGCATGTGGCTGTGTTCGTTGCGTGCACAGCTGTCGTCGCTGCCTGTCACGCTGCTCTGTCCGTGCTTCCCGACAAGGTAATTACTGTGACGCAGCACGACTTCGAGCGCCTGATACGAGACGCCGCCTGCAACCAGTGGTTTGTCCTTAATCTCCGCTGCAGCAGGAAAACATTCCTGGCGCTGTGCTCCATGCTAAGGTTCTGGGACGCTCGTGCAGTCGCGTGAGAAGCCGCCGTCACAGCTACGAAAAAAAGGTCGCCACGAGTCACTACTTCTTCGCGTCAAGTGGCAGCTACCGTTCGTGTGCCGCAGCAATGGGCATGAGCAAGGCCACGGTGGTGAAGGTGGCAGACGAGACGATTGCGACACTGCTCGTGGTCGTGCCCCAGGTCGTGAGCTTTCCGCAGACGTCCGGCCAGTGGACGTCAATTGAAGACGAATTTCGCCAGAAGCGTGGTTTCCCGGAGTCGTCGGTACAATCGATGGCACTCTGATCGCGAAAAAACGGCCAGCAGACTACGAGAGGTTCTATTGTAGGAAAGGATATACAGCTCTGAATGTACAAGCTATTGTTAGCTCTAGTCAGAAGTTCATGAGTTTAGATATTTACCCAGGCTCTTGGTCAGATAGAAAGATGTGGCTGTACTCGCCGACAAACAACCGATTCCGAGCAGCGATTCCAGTGGGTACCCACATCTTGGGCAATTCGGGATACACATTGCATCCCTGGTTATTGACCCCTTTCCTCGAGCAGGATGCCGGCGGGCGACTCAACCAAGACCACCGCCGCTACAACAATCTCCACTCAAGTACCAGAATGACGGTTGAGTGCAGCTTCGGGAAGAGCGAGAAAATAGTCGCGAAGGTTTGTCGGATCATAGCTGCAACAGCAACCTTGCATAATATATTGGAGGACATGAGAGACGACACTGACATAGAGCTCAGCTACGAAACTTCGGGATATGAAGACAACGAAGCAATTAGCGAGTCTGATGCTACACGTAGCATTGCACAGGCAAAAAGAGATAGCATCATGTCAATTTTCTCTAATTAAACGCCCTTCAATGCTTTGTAATACCTCCATCATTCTGTTCATCACTTGCGTTTGCTGCAAAATCGTGTTGTTCAACTGAGAGACCGTGGTCTCCAGTGCAACCGAGCTTCCTTGCGGTGCATCGATTGCCGTCGCAATTTGAGCGAGGCCGTGGGAAAGTTCGTGCATCCCCTCTCGAACGTGCTCGCCGTGTTTTTTTGCTTCTTACTTGAGGCCTCTGTGAAGCTGTCGCTGGAAAAGAGAGAAGTGATCGAGTGGATTGAAGGTCCTGGAGCAGGCGTGCCGACGCGCGCTGTGAAGCATTTCTAGGCAGAGCGAGGGTGGAAGATATCAGGAGCCCAGATTCGCTACTGGTGGAAGAACCGCGTTGCGATTGCGAACTCTCCTTCTCTGCAGCTGCGAGTCCAAGGAGAAGGAGCGCCACCACGCCTTGGCGAAGTCGAAGACATCCTGTTCGACCAGATCCTCTATTTGAGCGAAAAGAAGGAGAAGGTTTCCCACCAATGGATTCAAGCGTCTGCCCGCAAGTTCGCTCACTCAGAGCTGAACGATGAAGACTTCGCAGCATTGGACAAGTGGCTCGCTCGCTTCATGTCCCGATACGGTCTTTCCCTCCGCCGGACAACAAACCTGACCGTATTGTTCGACGACGAACTGACGTCGCGTGCTGTTCGCTTCCTCTTTTACCTGTGCTCCAAGAAACCGGCGCTGAACCCAAGCAGCACGCTCCTGATAGATGAGACTGCGGTCTTTTTTGAAGACCCGCGGCGTGATACAGTCGACGTTACTGGCGCCCGCCATGTCGTCCTGCGCTCGACAGGATTTGCATCAATGCGAATTACTGTTGCGCTGACAGTGACCGCCACTGGAAAGAAGATGCCACCTCTTCTCATCTGGAAAGGAGGCAAGCAATCAATCCAGAAGCACGGGTCTGTCTACGTCGCGTATCAAGAACGTGCATGGATGAACAGCAACCTGCTCTTGCAGTGGATCGGCCTGATGTACCCAGCAGTGCTCGATTCCTGTGGTGGAAGGGGCCTTGTGTGGGATTCTATGCGAGCCCACATCTCGAAGGACGTCAAGGCAAAGTGCATCAGCAAGAATATCGAAATGATGGTAATCCCGGGCGGGCTGACACCCTACGTACAGGCTGGGGACATCGGCATCTTTAAGTCATTCAAGGATGGCTTGTCAAGGGTCATCGATGAGTGGCAGCGGTCCGATCGGGTGTCGTACACAAAGGGTGGCCACCCGAGGCCACCCAGCGTTGATGAAGTGGTGAACTGGATCCGTAGCACTTGGAAGTCTGTGCCTGACGTTGTTGTCCAGAGGTCGATTGCGACAGCAGATTTTGCTTATTACTATTGCGCTTGGCACATTGCGAAACACGATGTATACGGAGCACTTTTTCAGATGAAGTGGGTGGGTCTTGAAGAAGACACGCTTGAAGAGCAGGAAAACGATTACCTCGCTGACGAGTTAGTCGTCAAATAGACATTTTGATATACAAAGTTCGTCCATTTCGCCAACATGAATCGTGTGGTTTTCCCTCTGTAGCAAAAGGACTTACGTGGCGGTTCCAGTCTCCTTTGAAGGAACTTTATGTGTGATCGCTGCACGGGCTCGAACCCCGGCTATCTGTGTATTTTCAGCCTGCTACACCACTCCACCACTGCCGTCGTTTATTATGAAGAGCGGAAAACCAGAATAAATCCCGGTCGAAAATATAATACCCTGCCGAATTGTGCGCCATTACCAGTCTGAGGGTGTTGTAAACAAATAGTATACCGTATATAAATTGGCAGACCCCGTTAGTAAGCTTTAAGCTATTTTTGGATAAAAATAACAGTACAACTTGGCAGCTTCATCAGCGGGCTTCTAAATAGGCCGGTAGTTTGTATTGACTTGACTTGCTGATCGTAATACAAACTCCAAATTTGAAAATGTTGGTGGAGATGAGGAGATTTTTTTGCTTTCGTCTCGAGCGCATTGAACGCTTTGAGCAGCTCGCTTTTCTACTCTCGCCATGAATGGCAAGCGCAAGCGGACCGATGAGGAGAAGGACGAAGAAAACAGTCGCGAGTACTCCAACGTTGTCTGTAAGTGGGTCGCGTGTGCAAAAGCGACGCTCTCGACAGCGAGATCCAGCGCTCCTGTTTCGTCCTCAAGCAGGTCCAGCTGAAGGCGTGGCGCGTTGCCAACCTGCGCTTGCGTCGCTGTTCCAAGGACAACATTGCGCTCCCGAAGTTGGTCACCACGTTCTTCTATCGCTGCTGTTCTGGCGTGCTCAAAAGGGAAAATGGAGATGATTTCCTGGCATGCAAGGACTCGACTCTCAACGAGACGCTGATTGCGTATCGGAGAGAACGGCAGCTTGTGGTGGGGTACACGGCTCCTCGTCTCGACTTTGCAGGAGCGTCTCTGCTCGAACTCGGAGCGCAGATGCGCGTGAACACCCAGAATATGCTCGTGCTGCAATTCGAGAAACGGCTCCGGTAATATGTGCGCTTGCAGTACGAGACATCCTGCACGGAGATGAATAGACCGATCAAGAGCTGCTATCTCAATAAAGGGACGTTCACGGCAGAAGAAATCGAGCTTCGTGCGTGGCTAGGCATGCTGCCATACGAGACTCAGCTCAAACGGAGCCTGATACACTTCCTCACAAAGCTGTGCGACATGCTAGCCTGGATGGGGGAGTTCGTGAAGAAGAAGCCGGACACGAAGGGCGCCCGGGTGTTCTCTTCCCTGCCGCACGTCAACACGTTTGTTACAGCGCACATCAAGATCAACGGCGGCACTCTCCATGGCATCTGCGCGAAAATCTTCCAGCCGAAAGGCATAAATATTCTTCAGGTCCCGCAAGCGAAGCGAGGAGGCCTGGTGGCCACAAAACACTTTCAACAAATCCGGGACTTGCTGCTGTGCACCGCGTTCGAGGTATCCCAGTTCGAGACCACCAATCGCAAGTTCGTTCATCAAATTACGACCAGTGGCTACAGCGTGTCGGTGTTGCTGGCGAGACCCAAAACCACTCTCGAGCTCAAGCGTGAGGAGATGGACAAGGGGAAGTGAAATTCGACGAAAACAAACTCCCAGCAGGCTATAGTCGGATATAGTGATCGGTATCGATCCCGGGATGCGTTCGCTGTGAACTGCTGTCAGTGGAGGGAGCGTACACTATCCTCTTCGCTCGCGTAGGAAGCTCGCCAAGAGGAATCGTCGGAAACTTGGAAAGCGGCGGAAGAAGGAAGGCCACGTCATCCACGAGATCGACATGAAGGAGTATCGGCACCTCGCGGAGATGAACAAGGCGCGCTACTGGAACAAAGTACTGAAGACACGCTACACGGGCTACGCCGAGATCATTCACAGCATCTCGTCGTACAAGATCGTCAGCTTCACCGGCTACCTCACTGATCTTGGTTACTTCTGGAAGAATGTCAACAGCCTCATGACGTTTGTGCAACGAAGGGATTTCTGAAGTGGCGCTTCTTCTAGGCGTGGATGAAGCAGAAGGCTCTAGACACGCTAGCGACGCGCTTGGTCCCTGTAGCCAGTCCGAAGGTTCTCATCGCCTACGGCGACTGGAACCGTCACGACGGCATTTCAGGCCACGCCCCAAGTTCTGTGAAGTGCTTTAAGGAGGCGCCTCGGAAGCGCGCGGCGGTGACAAACCAGGACGAACATCGCACGAACAAGCTTTGCTCTGGCTGTCATCAGACGCCGCACCAAGCGTCATATTGCTACATAGATGACGACAATGAGATCGTCTCGAACAGAAACAGAACTGTCTTGCGCTGCCCCACCAGTGATTGCAAGGCGAGCTTCTGTAATCGAGACGTTAACGCTGCACTTAATATCCAAACTCTGATCAAGGCCAAACTTCGAGGTTTGGACCTGACAGCGTTTTCCAGAGCGGACACTGAACAACACGTGCGGAAGGAGCCTAGCTACACGAGCGCACACGGTATCCAGTCCGGTATACTTCGCGAATTGTAGTAATATTCAAAATATTCAGCCTTGTCCAGTCACTCCAAGGCACCAGTAGCTACCAATAAGACTCACACAGCAGCGTTAATGATCAGTGCAACAACGAGCACCACAAGCGCAAACGCCAGCAGCTTCATAGCTCGAAAGAAGTTGCGCGAGTACGGGTACTGCACGATGCGCAGCAGGCGCTCGCCCTGCGCGCTGTACGGCGCGTACCTAGCGCTTAGGTCGAGCAGACTGTACTTGTAGATGACTGGCTTGCGGTGCGAGAAGGCCTCGAAGCCGTGGCGACCGTGGTAGGCGCCCATACCCGAGGTGCCCACGCCGCCGAAGGGCACGTGACCGTTGGCTAGCTGCACCATGCAGTCGTTGATCACCATGCTGCCGGCGGTCGTCTGAGCGGCCACGCACTGCTTGTTGCGGCTGCTCGTGCTGAATAAGTAGAGCGCGAGCGGCTTCTCGCCCTGCTTGATGAACTTGATGGGCGCGCTCAGATTGCCCGCCTCGTAGTAGTAAATGGGCAGCAGCGGACCAAAGATCTCGTCCGACATGGCCGCGCTTTTGCGGAACCCGTCAATGTCTGCGCGGAAGTTGAGGATCGTCGGCTGCACGTACCGCTCGTCCTCGTCGCTCTCGCCGCCAAAGGTGATGCGGTCGCGGTCCGCCAATAGCAGCCGCTTCATGCGCTCAAACGAACGCTGGTTCACGATGCGTCCGTAGCACTCGGAGCGCTTCGAGTCCTGCCCGTAGAAGCTGAGCACCGTCTCCTCGAGCATCCGCACGAACTTGTCGCCGATCTTGGCATCCACGAGCACGTAGTCCGGCCGCACGCACGTCTGGCCCGAGTTGGTGAACGCGCCCCAGGCGATGCGGCGCGCCGCGAGAGCGAGGTCCGTCGTCTCGTCCACGATCACGGGGCTCTTGCCGCCCAGCTCGAGCACCACAGGCGTCAGGTGCTCGGCCGCGGCGCGCGCGACGATCTTGCCCAAAAAGCAGCCGCCCGTCGCGAAGATAAGGTCGTAGCGCTCACGCAGCATCGCCTTGGTCTCCTCCACGCCGCCGTACACGTAGCGCACGTAGCGGTTGTCCATGTACTTGTCCAGCAGCGCGATGAACACCTGGTTCAGGTGCATCGTCGTGTCGTCGCCCGGGAGACGCAGCAGCACGCAGTTGCCCGCGCTGATGGCCGCGACGAGCGGCACAAAGAGCAAGTTCACCGGGTAGTTCCACGTGCTGATCACGCACACGACGCCCAGCGGCTCGCGGTGCACGTACGAGAGCCCGGGCAGGTTGGCTATGTTGGTGAGCGCGAACTCGGGCGCGGCCCAGCTCTCGAGGTAGTCCAGGTGATCCTGAATCTCGGCGTTCACGAGCGCTAGCTCGGCCACGTACGACTCGGTCGGGTGCTTATGCAGGTCCTTCCACAGCGCCTCCTTGAGCGCGTCCTCGCCCTCAATCATGAGCACCTTCAGTTGGCGCAGCAGCTGCTTGCGCACTTGGACATTTTGCGTCGCGCCCGTGTCAAAGTTCTCGCGCAGCACGCGCACGTTCGCCCCAATGTCCTGGCGGGACACGTCCGGCACCTGCGCCGTCGAGAGCGCGCCGTACATGACGTTCACAGAGGTGTTGGCGCTTGCGCTGGGTGTGGTGGACCGTTCTTTCAGCGCGACGTATTTGTCGTCGTCGTCGTCGTTCTGCTGCTGCTGCTGAGCACCCACTCGAGTCATGCGGTCCTGTTGGCTGTCTGGTGGTTGTCAGAGAGTCGTCGTGGTGAGCAGCTACGTTGGACGCGTGCTGATGGCTGGCCTGCTGTGAGTAACTGCACGTGACTGACTTCCGACTACAAATCCTGGAGACTTGTTACGACGCTTCGCTGCTTGATGAGCGTTGGTGAGTCGTCTGGCTGGCTCGAGAGAAATCGCCGAGTGGCGTGACGATCATAGCAATACGAGTGTGCTCGTAAAGCGCGATGCAGGAGTGACGCTGGTGATTCTGTCACGGCGTCAAAACATCATCACCAAAATACATGGACTTTTAGGTAAAGTTACGATATGTGACTTGTGGCGATACACTTGCTATGAAGGTGTTGCTGTTGATGCAAGCGAAATTAACTTTACTGAATCAATTTGGTGCGACCAGAGTGGAACCGAAACGATCAGGCTTGCTGCCGAGTCGCTCTTTTGATGTTACAAAAGAGTATACATGTGTATTCGAGTATAGATATTATCATTATTTATTTAATATATATTTCTGTAATTGAAATATAAATGCATTCATCTTGAATTTAACACATAGTGCTTACTGACTGCCTCTCTGATCCAACTCCACCCAAAGTTGCCTTCTCGCACTGCAACATGCTAAACATGATGTCGCTTCCCGAGCTCAATCGATAAAGATGTTCTGCCTCTGAGCCAGCTTGGCAAAAAGTTGTTGCTCAGTCAATAGCTGGCACTTCACCATGCGAGTCTCGTCACTGGAGAAGTAACACTGTTCACTGCGCTGCCTGCTGCTGAAGGCCGACAACATAGCGGTTGTTGCAGGCATTCGAGTGGATATTTGCACGTGGAGCTGTTATCTCGTTTGAACTTTGTGTTTTTTGCTCGAATGGCTCGGACGCTCTCGATGGTGCACACTTATCTAGCATTGCGCATTGACGATACTGGGTGTCTGCTCTACATTCACTCCTGCGCTAAATCTGAGACCGTGACGATGAGCCAATCAGAGGCAGCCAAGTAAGATCGAATCGGCAAGCAACTTGTAACAAGCCAAGCGAAGCGCTCCATTCGCCTTCGGCTACACTGCTTCAAAACCAAGTGGCTCGGCGACTAGACACTCTTGCAATCACAGTGTACCAATGGAGATCAGCAACACTACCGAGCACCAGCAGCTGTGTGTGCGCAATGCGCAGCTGGAGGAGGAACTGGAGCTGCTGCGCGGCGTGCTCGCGCTTGTGAAGGAGGATCTGCACGTCAAGGACCATCAGATCGAGCATCTCTACCTCACGTACGTACAAGTCATTGTATCCATGCTAGCCCGGTTGCTTCAGTCCCCTTACTATCATTGTTGGTTGTATGTCGCAAACAGATTCCTTGCCTCAAAGGAGCACAAGCGCCAGGAGCAGGAACAGCGCGAGAACGCCTTGAAACAGCGTGTTGGCGCACTCGAAACGCAGATTCGAGCCAACGAGCAGTCATTCCTGCGGCTGCAGAGCTCGACAAAGCTTGAACAGAGTAGCAGGTGAGAAATCTTCCAGGAACAGATTATGGCAATCTCGTGGTGGTCTCATGGGGTATCTGTTGTTGTCTTGCTGACAGGACTTCGACGCATGATGTCGTTAGTCCGAACTCTCACCTCGAGGAGCTGCCGACTGTGCTGGTGGTCAACGTACTGACGTATCTGGACACGCGCTGTATCGTTCGAGCTGCGTGCGCGCATCGCAATCTGCATGCAGTCGTCATGCGCAACGCGTTCTGGGCACGGATTTACATCCTTCGCTGGCGCCGATCCGACGAGAAGCAGGGCTTCCACAGAGTACGCGTGTTTGCCGCAAAGTACTTGAGTGTTACCGCCAAGCAATCAAATGAAAGCGAGAGGAACTCCGACGGTGAACCTCACAGAAGTGGAGCCGCGAAGGACCCGAATGACTGGACGGCGCTGTATCGCGAGCGGCACGTGGTCGAGCGCAACTGGGCGAGCGGGAAGGCAGTCATCACGACGCTCAACGGACACAACGGCACAGTCACGTGTCTACAGTTCAACGACTCGAGACTGGTGTGATGCTCTTCATGTCGTGTCTGCCTCATTTGATTTTTTAGTCTGACTGTTTTTGCTTTGTCCTCCTCAGGTGTCGGGCTCAGACGACGGGAGCATGATGCTCTGGTCACTCACGCCACCAGAAGAAGGCACGTCCATCACTTACAACTGGTTATGAGCTCTGTTAATAAAGGCAGTGATGTGATGGTGAGACTCACCTCATCTCAATATGCCTTATAGACAATCTATCAGGGTCTGGGAGCCTGAGCCCGCACAATGGCGGCCAGGCGCTGATGCAGCAGCACCATCGGCAGCGCAAGAGCGTCGTGAAGCTCCACTCGTTCTTCGGTCACGGCGGCCCCGTGTGGGCGCTGCATTTCCAGGACTCGACGCTCATTAGCGGCTCGTACGACAAGACCGTCAAGATCTGGGATCTCCAGGTACAGTACGACTTGTTATGCCATGATTGTTCATTTATGAACCCTCAACATTGTTGACCGACCGCGAATATTGTCGACATACCGTCGTCTTACTGCATGTAGACTGGAAAATGCAACCACACGCTGCGCGGTCACACGGGCTGGGTGAGCAGTCTCGACTCGCACGAGCGGCTCATCGCGAGCGCGAGCTGGGACTCGAGCATCAACGTTTGGGATCTCGACTCCGGCGTGCTGCTGCGCACGCTCATGGACACACCAGCGAACCCGATCTACTCGCTCCAGGTAAGCTCAGCACAAGAATATGAAGCCTATGTTACTGGTTCTTATACCTTTCATGTGCTCTGCTACAAACCAGTGGGATCACGCTCGGAACGCGTTCATCACGGGCTGTCGCCGCTTTGGCGTCCAGCTCTGGGACGTTGAGTCCGGCCAGAAGATCGCGCACTTTGTCGGCCACAACGCCAAGAACCAGGTCAATATTGTCAAGGTGCGACCGAATGAACGCATGAAGATGACTGGCCAGGGTGAATTATGGCAAACCAAGTACGACTAATGCATCGAATTGTTGTACGGCTGTCGTCATACTCAGGCGTGCAACGAGCGAATCATCTCGGGCGGGTCCGACCACGCAGTCAAGATCTGGGATCGCCGCCAGAGGGCGTGTACGAACACGCTCCTGGGCCACAAGGGTGCGGTGATGAGTGTCGACTATGATCACGACCAGAAGGTCATCTCGGGCTCCTACGACTCGGTCATCAAGGTATCCATTGCTGAACTGAGCTTTGCGCAATGATAACGTGGCTAACAATTTCCATGGACCTTGTCTTGTGTTTGTGTTGTAGCTCTGGGATTTGCGGCAGACGGTGTCGCCAGTGAGCACGTTCGAAGGCCACAGCTCGGCCGTGTTCTCGCTCCAGATGGACGCGACGAAGATGATCTCAGGCTCCGCCGACACGACGATCAAGATCTTTCGGTTCATGTAGCTTTCTCAAACTGCTCTTGAGATTCATTGACACAAGCCAGCAATTGTTGAACCAACGTCCCAGCATTTCAACAGTGTTCACTTTCAACAACCAATTTCCAATATCCAAACCAATTTCTGTTTCACCTGACAATCCTGTTGAATGTACGCATTGCGACGAATCTCGAGAATGTGCATAAAGAAGACCGGGCATCCGAGTTTCGTGTTGTCGACTCGCCTCTCGTTGAGGCACAACATGCTTGCGCTCGAAGTGGAGATCCCTCAGTCCACTTCTCAAGATCGCCCCTGGTTTCAAAAGATCGAGCAATCATTCCAGATAGCTCCACTCAAGTTGAGCACACACACTATCTGGGCAGCTGAGGGCCGGACCAGCAATCAACCAATCCATCGCTTTATCGGCCTCGACCTCTACCCACCTTGAAGGTCTTGGGCGCTCTCTGGAACTGCGAAATTAACGCGCTTGCACCATTTCTCGAGCGGAAGGGAGAATTGCTCGTCGAAATCGAGCTGGTTTTCTGGCAAACCGAATCTCACAATGACCAGTGCGCTTGTGGCGAAGCCTCAGACGGTGGTTCACAGCGAGCGAGTTGCTGCGACAAAGTAGCGAAAGCTGTTATAGACGCCTCGGAGTCCTCCTCTCCAGCCAATTTCGCCCACACACTTGAATAGAGAACGGAAGTGGCAATGCAACTCGCCATCTCTCATGCTCACCAAGTCGCCGTCGAGGTATACGCGCTGCTGGTGCTGCGCTTGTTCATACACGACCGCGAGATTGCACCATTGCTCATGCTCCAAGCGTGTGATGGACTCTGGCTCCTCATCTTCATCTTCCAAGAAAGGGTAGCGCAGGAGCCCGTCACGGTCGACTGATATGTGGGTGTCTGGCGCCGCGCTGACGTAAATGCCCATGAACAGCACAGACGACAGCAGCACTCCACCACCTGATTCGAGGCTGTTGTCATCACTGCTGATCTCGTCAAATCCCAGGAGACCCAACCAGATATCCCACAGCATGTCCTTGTAGTCGCCCCCAGCTCCTCGTGCCAGTCGACGCCAAGAGTCGTAAACTGAAGGTGGTCGAAGCTGCAGTCAGCTGTAATAAAGACGGGGAGCGCGAACGAGAAGCTCTCTAAGTAGCGTTTCTTTGTTTGGGGCGCTGAATTCGACTTGATTCGCCACGTCTAGAGTTCGCTTTGAGAGAAGAAGCGCAGTGCGTAGCTGTTCAGGAGCGAGAGCTGGGAGAGCTCGACACCTAGGAAGAAAGAGGTGCTATTGAGCACACGGAGAAATGAAAGGCATCGCTCTGCTTCGCTGCCGACTATAGACAGCAAGAATAGCCTGAATGCGCTACTGACCGCACTACGTTTGCTGATCGCTCGAGTCTCCCCGCGTAAATGCCATCGGTGGTGGATGTCCTTGCGCCCTCCTGACGAAGAGCATGCAGTTCATGAGTTTGCTGCAGCCCCCAAAATCAAGAAGTACAGACCACGCGCAGTGGCGACTGTCCTAAAGCACGGCGCACTGTCTACTCACTTCTTCTTCAGACGGCACACTAAAAATAGGTCAGTCTCCTGAAATCACTTTTACTGTGAATCATTGTTACAGACTTCTTTAGTGTCCACCACACTAATTTTATGGATGACGTGGCGCACACGACATGTGACACAGGCCGCGTCGATACAGTGTTCGCTTCAAGTACATCTGCTAAACACAGTATTAGAAATGTCCTGTATGTTGCTTCGTTTAGGACAACATGCAATATCTTTTCTATTTATACACTGTGTATAACATTTGAAATGCCTTCAGCGGTACCTTCAGGAATCAAGGGGTCTGTTTTAATAACGGACAAAGACACACTCCCAAGAGCTCTTTGGATCACACAGAGGTACTTCCTTCCCAGCCAGCCACACCACCAGCGCAGCACGCTGAACGATGCTCGACCCTTCAAGCAACGAGTACGTGCAGCTGCCTGCCTGCTCCTCCCCCTTGCTGCGTGTCTGTGTGTATCTGTGATGTCTGTGGTGTCTGTCTCAACTAACAATCGCTGTGTGTGTGCGTGCATGCACTTGCCATTCTCTCCGCAGCGCGTACACGATCGCTGCGGTTGTCGCGCTCGTATCCGGATATATGCTACTCTTCGGGAGCAGGAACACGCACAAGCGCATTGTCGCGGGCGAATCCAAGCTCAACAGCTTCCTCGCCAGTGTGAGTACATTAGTGGCGCTGCTTTATGCTTGCGTGTGTATGCGAATGATTGTAATGCGCTAACTGAAACGATTGGTGTGCGCCGCTTGGATCTTATTCCTCTACCAGGGGCTGCAACCGCTGTTGGATCGCTACACGCCGACATGGTGGACGAACGGTCACATCCAGATTGTGCTCACGTTCCTCGTGCCGCAGGCGAGCATCAAGTACAAGCGTGAGGTGCTGCAGCTGCGCGATGGCGGTCACACGTCGCTTGACTGGGCGATTGAGTCTTCGGGGCCGGCCTCCAAGCACGGCAAGCCGCTGCAAGACGACTCGCCCATTGTCGTCATCATGCACGGACTCACGGGCTGCAGTGACGCGATGCGCTCTTTGTGTGCGGAAGCGCTCTTCCACGGCTACCGTCCCGTGGTCTTCAACAAGCGCGGACATGGTGGCATGAAGCTCGCGACACCGAAGCTCCAGGAGTTTGGCTGCGTGCAGGACCTGAACCAGGGCATCGACCGGATTCAGATGGCGTTTCCGTCAAGCAAGCTGTACGGCATTGGCTTCTCCGCGGGCTCGGGTCTGCTGTGCTCGTACTTAGGCGATTCAGGGAACGCCTCGCGCTTGGACGCCGGCGTGCTCATCTCGCCAGGCTACAACGCGTTCGACCTCTTCTGCCGCGGCCGCATCCACAAGGTCTACGACTTCCTCATGACGTTCACACTCAAGAAGTTCTTGTTGAACCACAAGAAGCAGCTTGAGACTATCATCGACGTCCCACGAGCGATGCGCGCGACGTCCATCCGCGAGTTTGACGAGCACGTGTTCATGAAGATGCACGGCTACAAGGACCTGGAGTCCTATTGGGTGAAAAACAACCCGATGCGCGCGATCGAGAACATCATGCGGCCGCTGCTCTGCATCAACGCGTGGGATGACCCGGTATGCACGAAGGAGACGATCCCGTACGAGCAATTCGAGGAGAACCCGATCGGGATGCTCATTGAGACGGAGAAAGGCAGCCACTGCGCGTTCTACGAGGGCCACTTCTTCATGAAGTCCTGGGCGCACGAGGTCGCGATGGAGTACCTCGACAAGGTGCGCCAGTACCAGCTCCAGCCGCTCAACGCCACCGCCGACGAGGTCGTGAGCGCAGCGAAGAAAGCCTAGAGTGAACGAGTGCGCGTGGGAGCTGAGCTGTTCCATAACGACCAGCTTGCCCAGCGCCAAACGGTTTCAATAAGCTCCAGTCTGTGTGGTTCCTGCCACCATTTACAAAACCTTATCAGCCTGCATCTTTATATTCCCTTGCTCTAAATCTACTGAAGTATAATAAACGACAAGTTACATAGTCAATGGAAGGCAACAGGGTTTCTTGCTTATGATGCAAGCCAGCCGTTCACGGCATCGCTCGAGATTCTTGAGTCAAGAGCTTGTCGCCAGAGCTCTTAGATCCCTGCGCTGGGGGCTCCGGTGCTCACTGCTCGCCTTAAATCGAAGGTGGCTTTACTGCAGCAACCCTCCGCAATGATCTCAGGTTGTATTTTATCAACCGAGTTGATGAAATCAGTGCCATCAACTCTCTTGGATTCATTTCCAGACTGCTCACCACTTCACGACAGAGACTCGTATTCTCACAACTCACAGCCTCACATATCCATCAATACACACACGACACTAACAATCCTACACTAAACCAACGCACGCTCAAAAGCCTGGCGCTCAGAGGCGCTCGAACTTGCCGTCCTGCGGTCGCGTGCACCGCACGTAGCAGTGCGTCGTGGCCGCCTCGCCCCGCAGTGCCAGGAGCTCCTTGCGCATCGAAAACACCGGCGCAGTGCCTTTAGAAGGCGACGCCGTCAGAACGCAGCCCTGAGCCAAATTCTGGACTGCGCTCTTGGACAACGCGTGATCGTAGGCTCGGAACGTGTCGACGACGCCGTGGAAGTTGTACCAGCCGATGCGGCTCCGCGCAGCATTCATGGCTGCTACTCCCGGCTCGCTTTCGTGCCGCTTGTGGCGCACGAGGCCCGTGCCGACCTGGCAGTGCGCGTACTGGGACCAGAAGAACGCCGAGAGCGGGCCGTTCACGACGCTCACGACGCGGCCGTCGAGATACACGACCTCGCGCTCGGCCTCGTTCACGAGCACCAGGTGGTACCACCGGTCGGTCTCCAGCATGGCGAGCAGCGTCTTGTCCTCGTTCTTGCGTAGCGAGCAGTAGAGCTTGAGGCTCGGGTCGACCATCGCGAACTGCTGGTAGAAGAACGACGTGGCCGGCGTCGTGAACGGCTTGCTCTGCGCGCCAAAGAGCACGCCGCCCTGGCGCTGAGTGACAGGGTCTTTAATAGTATCCACGCTAAACCAGAGCTCGAACGAGAAGGCGCTCGCGAGGTTCTTGGCCACGGGACGGCGCTGCTCGCGTGGACGGCGCTGGTGGCGGTCACTCGGCCGCGACTGTTGTTTCTTGACAACGCTTAACTGTGGTGGCGGTCGCTGGAACGCGGTATTTGCGAACGCGAACGCGTGGTGCTCGTCGGGCACGCGACCCACGGCGTCGGTGTCGTCCATGCGGTCGCCTGAGAAGAGCAGCGCGCGGTGGCGCATCACGTCTTCCTTGGCGCTCACTCTCCGCTCCGGATCGCGCGTCGGAGCGAACCAGCGCTGCACAGCAGTTTGCGGCTCTTGCTGCTTGAGCTCCATGTCGCGCCAGAGCGCGTCGCGTGAGAGCGCGCGCAGCAGCTCAGACGAGACGTGCGAGAGTCTGAAGAGCTCCATTTCGCTCAGACAGCCAGCCACGAGCGCCAGCGCATCGAGCGGCAGGTCATCCAGCGTAACGACAGCTGCATCTGGAGTCATGGCCACTCCGGTCGGTTGCGTCGTGCGGGGCGAGTGGAGAAGTGTGTGTGAAGCTGCGTGCGGTAAGAGCACACATGCGCATGCACATGGACATGGACGGACGGATGGGCCTCCATCATCACTGGGTGTCCATAATCCACATCACGCGGTACCTACGTTGAGTTTGCGACGCAGGTTCAACTTCACCATGGAATCGGACAACGGGCTGCAAAATAGGACTAAAAGGCTCGCTTCTGGATGTCATTGTCTGGTCTTTTTAAAAAAATAAAGAGGTTCAACTTGGAAGCGATTGGCTCATGTTGACAATCCGGACATGGAATATAAAGAGGTTTCAAGCTTCCTTTTCTTCCATGACCCTGTTATAATGAGTGCAAGCATTGACGCGTGGTCCATTCACAAGAAGCGGTTAGCGCCAGCCATCCTGAGAATGAGCCGCCAGTCGTCTGCCCAATGCTACTGCTTGGCTCTCTCTTCTTCACTCGCTGCCGCTCAGGACACCAACAGCCGAGCTGAGCTCAATGCTGGAGCACTTGATCTCGACCTCGCCTAAAGAAAGCACTGGCGATCTGCCCACCAGTCGTTTCCACCCCAAGAGGTCATGGCCACCAATGCCTGGAGGCGAAGGTGGGATTTCAATACGCGGGAAGGATTAGGAGGTCAACATTCGCCTTGCCGTTGTTTATTCACATGCAGTTCTTACCACCAGTATCTCTGAGTGTAAACGTATAGCTATCGCTGTCAGAGGCTCACCCACAGTCTACAAGCCGAGGTCGCTCAGGCTCGGGTGGTCGTCGGGGCGCCGTCCCTGCGGCCAGTGGAACTTACGCTCGTGCTCTTCGATCGCCAGGTCGTTGATGGACGCGAAGCGCTTGGCCATGTACCCATGCGCGTCAAACTCCCAGTTCTCGTTGCCGTACGCGCGGTACCACTGGTTCTCGCTCACGTTCAGGTACTCGTAGGCGAAGCGCACGGCGATGCGGTTGCCCTCGAATGCAAAGAGCTCCTTGATGAGCCGGTACTCATCCTCGTTCGCCCACTTGCGCGTCAGGAACGCCTCGATCTCAGCGCGACCGTTTACGAATTCAGAGCGGTTGCGCCACACACTCTCGCGCGTGTACGCGAGCGCGACCTTCCGAGCGTCGCGCGAGTTCCACGCGTCCTCAGCGGCACGGACCTTGAGGGCTGCAGACTCGCGGGTGAAGGGAGGGAGTGGTGCTCGAGGTGCTTCAGGCTCGGCTGGGATATCGTTGTGTGTCTGAGTCATGGTGCCGATTGGTGGACTGGAGTTTGGCTTGTCTTGAGTAGCTGGGAGCGAATGGAATTGTGAGTCAGGCGAGGAGGCATGCTGTCTGCCTGGTGCTTGGCGTGTTGAGCCACAGCGTTGATTACAATTTTGCACTTGACACAATACTTCATGCTGTAGTCGGTCATCCACTAACATGGTGCCACGTACTTCATGACCAACACTGTCGGTGCATTTGTCAGGTGTGACAAGTCTTTGATTCGCAAGAAACACGGTGAAAAATGTCCTCCGATGTCCTCTGCAAAGTGCACTACTGATGGATGATGGGTGGAGGTGATGGAACTCGTTTGCCACGTCACAAGGCAGCGTTCCCATGACTGGAGCGGCGCACCACATCCTATCCGATCCAACTGTGCACTTCGCACAGGCACATCTATCCCCACAAGCTTCTGAAGTCTGGATAAACTTTGAATCGGCTCTCAAGTCGGAAGGAAGGTTAATCGTTCATAGCCCGTGCGTGAGCTGTGAGTGACAGCCCAATAATGGTTGTTGGCTGGCACTGCCTTCACACTAGTAGGAACAAGTGCTCTCTCTCGCTCTCGGTCGCAAATGCTTCACTCGAGTCGGACACGCCAGGCGGTAGCTCTCGAAGTCTCTTGCGTGAGCGAATACATTTGCGAGTGCAAGTTAGGTTCAACATTGAAATGCTCATTTTGGCCAATCAGCGTCTTCAAATGACTTTTTTATTTTATAGCCAGTAATATATTGCAAACATGTTACAATTTTTTTGATTCGTCAAAATCGTTTTTAGCCAATCACATCACAAATAAATACCGGTTTTGTTTTTGTGATACGGTACCACCTCATGAAAGAAAATACCGGTTCTTTTGGCTCGCCTCACATGCAAAAGCGAGCGGTCGAAGGCAACCGGAACGTCATCGCTCTCTTAAGAGATCTGCCTGTGCGTGTGTGCTGCGGAGAGAGACGCGTAACGAGCATTTAAGGGCGACAGGAGGACGTCAAGATGATGCGCGACTACGAGTACCTGCAGCAGCGCGCGTTCCTGAACGTGGACGTGCTGAGCAAGTCGGTCGCGGGCGTGGCGGAGGTCGTGCTAGCACCCAAGGCTGCGATGCTCAAGGTCGTGCGCCTCCATGCGCGCCAGCTGCGCGTGCAGCGCGTGCAGATCAATGGCCACGACGCCGTGTTCGAGCAGCTCAACTTTTTGGGCGAGGTGGTGGACGAGTCGTACCGGGACCTCGCGACCTTTGATTTGTTCTATCGCGGCGCGATCGTGGCGTCCAAGGAGGGCGAGCTAATCATCCAGATGCCGCGCGAAGTGCACATCCTGCCACTGTCAGAGGCGGATCTGTTAGCCGCAGAGAAGGAGCGCGCGGCGGCGGAGAAGGCCGCGAGGAAGCGCCGCAAGCGCAAGCAGCGCGAGGAGCAGGACGACGACGAGGAGGACGAGGAAGAGGATGAAGAAGACGACGACGAAGACGACGACGAAGATGAGGATGACGACGACGAGGACGGCAGCAAGAAGCTCGTGCTCGACGAGTGGGACGTGGACAAGCTGCCGAAGAGCACCACGGGCTTCAAGCCGCTCGTCGTGCGCATCGAGTACGAGATCCAAGACCCGACGGGCGGCATGCGCTTCGTGCTCCCGGACGAGAACCAGCCCAAGCGCTCACCGCACATGTACACGTACTGCGGTCCCTTCGGCGGGTTGTGCGATGGGGCGCGCACGTGGATGCCCTGCCGTGATACCCTGAGGGACACATGCCCGCTGCGCCTGGAGATCACGGTTCCTTACTGGTGCGTTGCCGTGTGCAGTGGCCAGATGGTGCAGCAGATGATCGACCGTGACGGCCAGTACCGGTCGTTCCGCTACGTGATCAACGCAAAGACCAACTGCTCATCGATCGGGTTCGCCGTCGGCCCCTTCCGGCTGTACGTGCCGCCGGAGATGTCGCGCATGACGCACTTCACGCTGCCCGAGTACTTTGAAGACGTCGTGTACTGCACATCGAAGCTCTCGTCCACGATGGAGTACTTTGAGCAGTGTCTGAACACCAAGTACCCGTTCAAGACGTACCAGCAGGTGTTTGTGGAAGACCCACCGGAGGAGATCCAGTCCTACGCCGGGTGCTCCTTTTTGGACAAGAACCTGTTGCATGGACCACGGATCATCGACCGCGACCTGCCGTCGCATCTCGCACAGGTCAAGGCGCTCGTGGGCAGCTGGATCGGCGGCGCCGTGGGCATCCAGACGACCAAGGACGCCTGGGTGCTCATTGGCATCATCGGTCACTTGGTGAACACGTATGTGCGCTCGATCTACGGCGAAGAGGAGTACGGCTACCGCATCCAGCTGGCTATGGATGCGCTCACAACCATGGAGCTCACGACCGACAATTTCTCCCCCGCACTGCTGTCATCCGAGGTGGACGTGTACGCCGAGTATGACCCGTCGTCGCTTCCATTCCTTGAAGTGAAGGCGCCGCTCGTGCTTCACATGATCGAGCAGCGCGTGGGTCCCAAGCACCTCTCGATCGCGATCCAGCGGGTTGTCGCAGGTAACAATGCGGAACTCACCGCCAGTGCTCCCGATGGCGCTGCTGTCAACAAGGAGGACGGAGAGAACAATGGCGGGACAGCATCAGCCGAGGACAAGAAGCAGCTCTCATCTTCTCGTGATGAAGACAACGACGCAGTGGACGCTGAAGGCGGCAATGGGAATGCAAGGGCAGGTTCAAACAGCAATGCGGCCCCCGAGCCGCTCTCGACGATGTCGTTTCTCAAGGCCGTGAAGGCGATCGCTGGCGCGCCCGGTCAAGATCTGACGAAATCGTTCCTGAGCTCGTGGATCCTCGAAGCCGGCATGCCGTTCTTCACGGTCGGGTACTGGTACAATCGCAAACAGACCCAGGCGGAAGTCGTGCTCCAACAAGAAGTGCCACCCGGGGGAAAGCTGTACACTGGTCCGATCACGATCACGATCGTCGAAGACACGAGCGAGTACACGTACCAGAAGCGCATCGAGAGCAAGCGGCACAAATGGGACTTTCCGTGCCACTCAAAGGTCCGCAAGAAACGCCGCAAACGCCAGGGGCTCGCCGATCCAGATGACTCGGTCTCTGTGGGTGGGCCAGGCATGGGCTTGAACGACACGCCCGTGTTCTGGGTCAAGATCGACACGGGCTGCTCGTGGCTGCGTCACGTGGTGATGCACCAGCCGGACTTCAACTGGATGGAGCAGCTCCTGTCCGACAAGAAAGTTGGCTCGCGAGTCCATGCAGCACGCGCGCTGGCGCTCTTCCACCAGCCGCACGAGAAACCCAACGTCATGTCATGCCGCGTGCTCACCGAGTGCATGAGCGGCCTCACGACCCACTCGCGCCGCCTCCGCGCTGAGGCAACACTGTCGCTGGGCATCTGGCAGTCGATCCACGCGCCGCTCACGAACGCGAACACGCAGCTGCCGATCTGGAAGGCGATGCACAACCTCTTCCGCATCTTCAAGGAGCACTTCTTCGACCGCAACACGGACATGCCGCTGCCCAACTACTTCGTGCCTTCGGGTGGTAAAGTAATCCTGGAAGCCCTAGGTGCCCAGCAGGCGTCGATCTCGAGCAAACAGATCCAGGTGCAGGACTACGCAGCTGGTGAGTATGAGATCAAGAAGACCGTGCCGCGCGCGTTGGCGATGATCCGCGCGCAGAATGGCAAGTCACCGCCCGAGATCGAGACGTTCCTGCTGCAGTTGCTGACGGAGAACGACAACTCGAAGAACTACGTGGAGATGGACGACCAGTCACAGGTCGCCGATGACTGTTTCTACATTGGCAACATCGTGCTGTCGCTCTCGCTGCTCAGCGTGGACCGCCCGATGCATTCGAGCGGCGACACGCGCGTGGTGAGTGAGATCCTGCGCTACTTGCACTACGACCAGGTCCAGCCGAGCTACCGCAAGACGATCACGGTATGCTGCCTGGAAGCGTTGTGCAACCTGATTCTTTCGGGAAGATGCGACGAGAAGCAGGTCAATTTCCACGAGTACGCGTCGCCCAAGCACATCAACGTCGTGCGGAAAGCGGCGATTGAGTGCATCGTCCGCCTCTACTTTGCTGAAGATCCAAACGGTCCAAGTGCTGCCAGCGGCAATAACAGTGCGTCCATAGCTGTGGCTCGCCAGACAAACTACATTTCAACGACGAAGCGAGGACCTCTTGCAGCAGACAGTCTCGCAAATGTGTTCGGTCCGACTGCCGCGCTGCTCTGGGTGTCCAAGTTGCTCCAGGTCGAGGACTCGCCGGGGATCCGCTTGTTTGCCGTGCAAGTGTGTCTCAACTGCATCCGCAGCTTCCCCCCGGGCGTGGCCACCCAGGTGCTCGCGACATGGGATCACAGCTACACGCTGGGGATCATGACGCACATCCAGATGCGCGACCCAACATCGTTCCTGCTGCGCAGTCCAGAGAAAGACAAGATTCTGGAGCTCTTTGACATCCCAAATCTGTCCAAGCTCCGCGACGACAGCACATCGGCCCGCCGGATCGCAGAGGAGCTCTGGAAGCTGATGAACGCCACGGCGGGTGTCGACCAGCGGCTGCGCGTGGCGCTGCTCGTGCTCTATCGCAAGATCTGGGGCGAGACGACACCGATCGCGGTCGCTCACACGGTGCAGGATAAGCCGGCGAACTGGGCGGGCGGCTACGAGAGTTTGCGGCAGATGATGGAGGACAGCAGGAACCGGCTACTGGCCGCGAACGGCCGCTCCTCCCAATCGTCCTCGTCCAACGCAACGATGTCGTCGTCCTCACTTGGACGCAACAACAACAACAATGACAACATGGTCGGCGGCAAGCGCAGCTTCTCGGGGATCTCGTCCGGCGCGCCGCCATTGGGCGGATCGTCTTCGTCATCTGCGGACGCCGCGCTTGAGCAACTCCGCGGCAAGAAGTTCAACTTCAAGATGGGCGAAACGGTCTTCCGGTCCCACAAGATTTAAGAGCAATGAAGTGACGCGACGTTTTGAACACCGAACGAGGCGAGCGAATGAATGGACACGCTGAGCGCAGATTGAGCTGAGATCATACACAGCACTCTTGTATTTACACTCACCAGTGGCTTTTGAGTACTTCTCTATGAACTGCCGAGCTAGCTGCTTTTGGGGATTGCGATTGTGATTGCGCGCCTGTTAACACGCTCGTTCTCGAATGGTCCACACAAGATCTCTTCGTCAAGTCAGCACGCGTACTGTATCAGCTGACGTAAGTACGATGCGCAAGGCACATAAACAGTGCGGAGCTGAAGCATCATCTCGCTGTGAAGTGTGTGTGAAGAGAACAGCGTGTGACTGGGGTTGGACAACCAGCGCCCGCCGATTGCAAATCGATAGCGTATGTGTGTTTGCGGGCGTCGTGGTGATCCTCCCTGTTCGAGATGTTCCTCGGTCACATGGTAAAGCGAGCGAGTGCCAGCAGCTCGTGGCCAATACCCGCTCTATCTGCACTGACTGTACAGTACAGTACGGTCTGTGACGCGCCGATGCTGTTCAACCTTGGCTGCTTGGCTTGTGAGTCACAAACCAAGTCACTTGGTAACCATCCAAGCTCCTGATCTCTCGCACTTCACACCACAGCGCGGCGTCCAGGAACGGTGCGTCGCGTTTCCCTTTACCACCGACAGCTCAGGAAGTGACAGACGACATGAGGTTGCAAGAGTTGGCGTCCAAAGCATGCGCCACTCGAAGACCCGCGCATCCCCCTAGCTTGTATTTTGCCCTTCCTCACATGTTTGACTGTCCTTAATTAGCGTGGCGCACACGCTTGACGTTGCTGCATTCCAAAACACTCCTGTTGTTTGGTGTTGTAGAAATAGTGTGGTTCACTCTAACAGCAAACCCAACTGGGGTTTCAGCCCCCTCTCTTTCCCCAACAGAAGAGAGAAGGAACGCGCAATGCGATCGTGACCCACACTCTCGCCACTTGCTTTCCTTTCACACACACAAGACACAAGACGCACAGGCAGGCAGTCGGTCACTTTGCAACAGAGAGAAGGAGAAGCCGACGACGGGAGCCCGACGACGCCCTTGTACCTCTCAAGCGAATGGCGGCCATCCCGACGCACGACGCGCGCGAGTTCCTGCGCTTCTTGCGCGCGCAGCCGCTCGAGACGCTCGTGGCCGACGACGCGCGCCTGCTCACGCTGCTCGTGCAGCAGGTCGTGCGGCGCGCGATCGAGCCCGAGTTCGTGCCGGCCTTTCTCGACGCGATCCTGCTCGCACACTTCACGACCGACAGTGTGGACAGCACTGATGCCTTGTCGATGCTCTCCGGAGGAGGTGACCTGACCCCCGACCACAGCCACTTGACGCCGCAGTCGCCCTCACCGTACCCGTCGCCGTCGCTCTCACCGGCGTCGCCCCCGCTCGATCCGCAGCACCTGCACGGCCACGGCCCTTCCCTGTCGAATGGAAAGCGCGAACGCGAGAGCAACAACGGCCATTCGCACCCGAACAGCAAGCGCGAGCGAGAGAGAGCGATGGAGAACAAATACAAGACCGTTGTGCCGCGCGACGCGTTCTTTCAGCAGTTTGTCCCGAAGTCGTCGTCGCATGGGCTCTGTGGGTACGTCTTTCAGCGTAACGACATTGCGTTCAACTGCAAGACGTGTCAACTCGACGAGACGTGCGTGCTCTGTCTGCAGTGTTATCGCAACGGCAACCACGAAGGGCATGATATCTTTTTCCATCGAACGTACCCCGGAGGATGCTGCGATTGTGGCGACAGTGAAGCATGGGACCCCGAGGGGTTCTGTATCTACCACGGCGACCGCGCAGAGAACGATGGAGAAGGAACACCGGGTGAGCAGAGCGACGACCAGATGGGTCTTCCCACAGAATTGTTGCGGGTCGCTGACGCGCTCTTTGAGCACATCGTGCTCTTTTTTGTCGAGATGGCGAAAAAGTCCATGGACGTGTTCGACTCAGAGCGCGTGGACGTGATGGGGCGTCAGCTGCAGAACGAGTACCGAATGCAGCTCCAGCAGGATCAGCAGCACGACCCAGTGTACGTCAGCACGCTGGACCCACCCGTGTTTCACGTGCGGATATGCAATGACGACGTGCACTCGGACGAAGATCTGGTGCGCTCGCTCACGGAGAAGAACATCCCCGACCCGCGCGAGCTGGTGCGCAGTATCGACTCGAATGGGTACGAGATAGTGGCGGCGAATGTGTCGTTGCGCGACGCGCTGACGCTCATGCAGGCGCTCAAGTCCGAGGGTTGGCACGTGTGTGTCGTCGAAGATCAGCACATCCATGACGAGAACATCTTGCTGCACGTTATCCGGTGGGTGAAGCAGATTGGGTCGCTGTCGAAGCCGCTTTTGAACATGTTTTACGGCAAGCTCTTCGACACGTCAAACCCGATGTCTGCGCCGAAAGAGCCGATCCAGGTGATGTTCCTCTCGGACCCATACTTCCGCAAAGAGAGCGTCCAGGAGCTCTACGAGCTCTACCTGAAGCTGCAGGGTGACAAGGACCCGAAGCTCAAATTCTCGGTCGTGTTTGCGAAAGTGTACAACCGCATGATGTCCAAGTACTTTTGCGGCATCGGCACCCGAGACGAGTCGCTCTTCCAGTACGGCGTGCAGATCTTCACAACACCGTCGATTGTGAGCCACCTCGCAGAGCTCGGCGTGCTCGACATGCTCCTGGACACGTTCAACGTCGCGCTCGACCTTGCCAAGTCGACCAAACTCTCGGCAGTAGTCGCGCCCGGCAGAAGAGGGCTGTCGCCTGAAGTCCTGAGCATGTCCCGCACGCTCGACTGCGACCACTCGCTGCTCAAATTTCGTCGCTTCACGTACACGACTGACAACATCGGCTACGTGTTCAACATCCCGTCTGTGGCCAGCGAGATTCTGCTGCGCAAGGACCTACTGCGCAAGTGGTTTGACGCGCTCCGACAGGTTCAGGGCCTCGATCCGCAGAATCGGATCCAAGACGGTCACGCACACGTCACGTACGAGACCCAGCTGTGGTTCACGGCGTTCTCTTTCCATTCGACGATCACCAAGTTGCTGTCGCAGCTGGTGAAGGGACTCCGCAACGACGTTGGCTCGGACGAAGGCAAGCAGCAGATGATCAACAATGTGCTGGAATGCTTCTGGGAGCAGCTTGACGTTTCGGGGATCGCTGATTCAGTGCTGCAGTTGTACACCCCACCGTTTGGCTACTTGGTGGGCGCACGTCAAGAGAAGATCGTCAAGTTCGACGTGGGTAGCCAGCCCGTGTCGTTCCACTACCCGCTGCACAGCCTGCTGGCAAACTTTCTTCTGGAGAGTTTGTACTACGGTCCAGGCTCGTCGACCAGCTCCACGTCGCTCTCGTGGCTATCGGACTGGAAGAGCTTCATCGAAGGGTCGATCGCGCGCTTCTACAACGTGGACGACTCGATGGACCAAGAAGCAAACAACTTTCAGCACAAGAAGGAGATGCTGATCTACGGACTGATGGAGTACCCATTGCGCACGCTTGTGCTGTGCGCACAGATCCACAGCGGCTTGTGGATTCGCAATGGTCAGTCGATGCATCGCCAAATGGTGAACTACATGAGTCCGCCGTGGTGCAGTGAGCTCCGTGATCTGGATCTGTTTCTGCTTCAGATCAGCACGGGGATCGTGGGGTTCCCCAAGTTCTTCACAATCTACTTTGATCGCTTCGGGCTATCCGAGTGGCTACTGAGTCTCAAGAACAGTCGAAGTAGCATCTCCCGCGACTTTCCGACTGGCGGCGACGACGATAAGCTCGTCACTGTTCTGGAGGCTGCGTTACTGCAGCTGATCTGGATCATCACCGAGTTGCCGCCTCCTCTTGATGCGATGAAGGATCGCGATATCGTGCTGCGACGAGAAATTATCCACCGTCTGACGCAGCACCCGTGCCGTCTGTCGGAGCTTCTCGATCAGACGTCCTTCATGGTCTCCACTGCGTTCGGAGGTGTCGCTGCTCGTCACGAAAAGCAGCATCTCGCACGACTGGAGCGCATTTTGGATGAAGTCGCGGACGTGCAGGTGAAGAGATCGTCGCTGATGTCGCCGTTTCTGCCAGGTGGAGATGCCGCAAATGACGGCGGTGGCGTCATGGAACCGAACAAATACGTGCTCAAGAAAGAATATTTCAAAGAGTACGATCCAGGCTTCTACCACCTCAGTCGGTCCGGGCACGAAAAGGCGCAGTTTGCTCGCCAAGAAGCGCTTTTCAAGACGTGGAAGATCGACGATGCGCCAATCCCGATGGTCGAACAGATCCCGCCAGGTCACGCAAGTCTGTCGCCGATTCGGTTCATGGTTCTTGAGAAGGGATTCATCGGCATCCTGCGCCTGCTTCTCGAAGACGCGACGGTCGAGCTCGGAACGCAGCCAAAGCGCACAAACTTGACAGTTGTGCTGCGCGTGATCCATTTGGTTAACGTCATGGTCTTGGTGCTAAAGCACAGCAACCACCAGTCGCAGGCACTTCCAAGTGACGCAATTCTCCCGGAGAGCAAGAAGCGACAGGTGCTCGCGCTGCTCCGAAGTGGCGCTGACACTTTCGAGGAAGATGATGATTGGCGAGGCAAGAAGCGCGTGCGGAGACAACCAAACGGCGAAGTCGAGGTCGATGTCCAGATGAGCAGCGAGTACGTGTGTCTTGCTTTGATGTGTGGTTAGTGAGAAACTGGTTGTTGACCTTATCCTTTTCTATTTCTACCTTGCAGCAGCGATCAGGGCGAGAACAACTATGAGGTCCAAGAGCTAAGTGTGATCTCGTTGCTCGTGACATTCGCGAAAGACCAGGTCAAGAACGACTTTGACACGTCCAAGTCGACCATCTCCGCCATCTACTGGATCCTGAAGGAGCTGTCTGCGGTGGACCCGATCATCTACTCGTTCGTTGAGCACATTTTCTACAGTGGCGACAAGAAGCAGGACGATGGATCCAAAGACAGCAGCTTGACGAAAGCGGAGCTCAAGAAACTGCATCAGCAGCGTGCGATTGAAGCGATGATGGCTCGCCAAAAGGCTTTTGCCCAGTCCAGCTTCTTTGCCGACATGGAAGAGGAAGAAGATGACGAAGAAGACATGTCGACCGATGGAGCGGACAACCTCGGCGATCTGCAAGGCCAGCACGACTCTGGTGTTGGATCTACGATCGTGTACCGCCCGCCGCCTGTTCCAGACTGTATCATCTGCTCTCAGAAGAAGAAAGCCGATCCGATCATGTACATTGGTCACTCGCAAATGAGTCAGGTGACTGCGCACACGCTGCAGCAGGAAGAGCTCGAGGAAGGTGGCGAAGTACCGGCGAAGTTCCCTCCTCAGATCTATCTGACGTTGTGCGGCCACGCCGTGCATCTTCACTGCTGGAAGAAATACTTTGACTCGGTGAAGGCGCAGTCTCGCTTCAACTTGGAGCACAGCCAGTCGAACGTTGCGTTCGATGCGCACTTTGGCGAGTTCTTGTGTCCGCTGTGCCAGGCGCTGAGTTCGATGGTGGTGCCATATGTCCCGCTGAGTCGTGAGCTCACACTCGACGATCGACAAAAAGACCGCGAGGCACTGGAGCGAGTGTTCCAGCTGAAACAGGACACCTCTAGCATCCTGTCGTGGATCTCCAGCGGCTTGCCCGCTCGCCTGGAGTCGATTGAGATGGAAGACGATTCCGAGTTCAGCGACGACGAGTTCAGCGACAGCGAGGACGAAGAGCACGACGAGCGACAGCAGGAAGACGTGCGCGCTATGAAGCAGTTTGCGGTCTCGTTTTTGGAAACGATGCTGCGCTTCCAGCCAGGCATGACGGACGTGCGTGCAGCCATGGCGGCATTGAAGGACGGCTTTCTAAACACGGGACCACAGTTGGCGCACATCATCTGGTCTGCAGTGGCGTCGACCTGCACGAGCGTGCAGCTGAGTGGTATTTCCTCGGCCATTTACTCCCTCGAGTCAGGATCGTCGCCCTCAGCGGGAGGCAAAGCGAATGGAGGAGCGAATGGTGCTCCAACGAATTCGTTCTCGTCACTGACAATTACGTCTATTTTGAACGCGCCAGTGCCCTGCATGAAGACACGCCTGGCGGTGTCATTGCCCGAGTCGCTCGATAGCCAGCTGGACCCTTTCTCACCAAAGGAGGACAGTAAGCTCAACGTGCTGCTGCGGTCGCTTCGGCGCGTACACCTGCTGTTCAGGAATCGGAAGCAGGATTTCTACCACGCAATTTGCGCGCCTGTGCTGGCGAACCTTCGACTCAGTCTGACAGCAGACGAGTGGGAGAATGCGCTGCTCGGTGGTCCTCCGCTGCAGCTTGGACAACCGATTCTCGGACAAGACCTACTCTACCTCAGTGTGGCGATCTGCAGCAGCATGCTGCACACGAAGGCGGAGATCTTGCTCACGCTGCGCTCATTCTGTGTGCTCCACATGGCGCAGGTGCTGATTCAGCTCTCGCAACTGCCAGCTGAGGACCAGAATGACGAGGATTTGCATCTTGACGGCGTCTGCAGTGGCGCCACCGAAGCTCAAGAGGAAGACGAGATGACGGGACGAACGAAGGAAGAAGACCTGGAGATGCAGCACTCGCTCGAGCAGCTGATGGACAGACTAAGTCTGTGGGCGGGCGTGGACATTGTGGCTCAGCAGCCACTAAGTGACGATTCGTTCCAGCGACAGCAGCAAGTGATGCTGCCTCACCAGCGCCTCCGCGGCTACCAGCTCATGTACCTCTTCAAGTCCGCCTGCTCGTCGTTCATGCGTCAGGTGACGCTGCTCTGTCGCGCGTTCTTCCGCGGCGAGAACGATCCGGACGCTTCATGGTGCGCGAACTTCGTGAGTTCTCTGCGCATGAGCACGAATTTCTACGATCTGTGCCAGCAGCTGGGTCTTCCAACGATCGACCAAGTGCTGCTAGACGCGGAGCTGATGAAGTACCTCGAGGCTGCTGCCATCCAGTTGCAGCACACTCGGTTTGCGTCCGTCCCAGAGGCAGCGCAGCACCTGTACACGCAGACTGGGCAGGTCATCGGGTTGCGGGAGGCGCTCAGGAAGGTCACGAACGATGCTGCCGAGTCTGCAGAGAGCGTGGACACCGATATGCAGTTCCAGATCATTCGCAACAACTTGGACCGCATTCCGGTGCTGCCGTTCCGCCGCACAGAGGACCCGAACGGCGTGCCGCGGTTATACTTTGCCAACATCCGGCTCACGCGCCTCGCGTCGCTGTACACGGACCTGCACTGTGAGGTGCTGGGCAAGAGCAAGTGCAAGCAGACGTGGCGCGTGGTGGAGAACCCAGCGCTGTGCCTTGCGTGCGGCGAGGTGCTTTGCGCGGGCTCCGAGTGCTGCCGGCGCCGCAGCGACAACATGGGGGCGTGTACGTATCATGCGATCACGTGCGGCAGCGGCGTGGGGCTCTTTTTTCTCATCCGGTCGTCGTCGGTGCTGCTGGTGTTCGGGCCGCGCAGCTCGTACTTTGGGTCGCCGTACCTCGACATGTTTGGCGAGGAGGACATCAACATCCGGCGTGGACGGCCGCTGTATTTAAGTACGAAGCGCATGAAGGCGCTCCAGGCGCTCTACGCGAACCACATGCTCGCGAATGAGGTGGCGCGCAACCGCCGCACGTCGGACCAGTACATCAGAAGCAACTATTACTAGAGAGGAGCAGGCTGCGAGCATGAGCACTCGCAGCGAGCGAGTGAAGAAACGTGGAGGGCTGTAGAGAAACGAGACTGTATGAAGATAAAGCTGTTTGTCCATTGTCAGTCGTGCTTGGGAGTGTCCTTGAAGATAATACTGCTCCGAGCGAAATTCCTCTTTTGCTTCTCTTCAGTCAGACACTGCTTGCCATTGCAGGGTACCAGCTTCGTGACGACGGCCTGAGTGTCGCGGTCGTCGGGCTCAGCGTCGGTTCGTTAAGTTGGCAAAAGGTCAATCCAGTGGACCTCTTGCGGACCTAGCGCTGCTCTGATCGTGAATTGGAGCAACAACTGTTCGTCAAGATGAACGCAGCAGCAGCGACCGAGAGCGCGGCGGCCAGCGATGGCAGCAGCCTGAGCGACCTCGCGAGCGTGCGTGAGTTGCTCGACTTCCTCGCGCAGAACCACTTGGAGGCCGTGCGCATCGACGCATCGGAGGACGAGGCGCAGAGCAACAGCGACGGCAGCGGCGAGAGCGATGAGGGCGACGCAGGAGCAGCACGCAGTACAGCGCGCAGAAAGTTCGTGCTGCGTCGGCGGCGCAACCGCGGCGGTCCCAGCGCACAGGCAGGTGCGTCATCATCCTTAGCACCAGCAGATACAGCACGAGACGATCAGTCGAATGCACTGAGCGACTTTGCGAGCGTGACCGAGATGCTCGAGTTTCTCGCGCAGAACGGGCTCGAAGGTGTGCGCATTGAACCTCCGAACGATGACGACACATCTAGTGATGACGACGATGAGGACGGCGCACAAGAGGGAAACCCAGTCAAGAAGAGTCGGCTGCACGACCTGGTGAACGTCCGCGAGATGCTCGAGTTCCTCGCGCAGAACCGCTTGGAGCGCGTGCGGATTGAGATCCCGACCACGGACAAGCCGTTGTCATCGTCATCCTCTTCACAGCCGAACCATCAGCCAAGGCAGACGAAGACCAAGAAGCGACGGCGGTCAGCTGCCGTACTGGAGAAAGACCGGGTCTTTGCCAAGACCGTCTACTACAAGACGCTGGTAAGAACATGTTTGAGTTCTCGCGCTCTCTTGACCACTGTCTGACATTTAATGGCTGGTCCATGGTTGACTGATCGATCTAGTCGACGCTCAAGGAGTTCCAGGATGAGGTGGATCGGCTCGAGACAGAACACAAGGAGCTGATCGCAAGGCAGCAGAGGAGGAACTCGCAGAGTCCAGTCGTACGGTGTCGAGACGCAGAAAGCCCGGATAACGAGGACCTACAAGGTCTCAAAGAGCGATACCTAGCGCTCGTTCTCGAACGAGACGCGCTGCACGCAGAAAACGTGGCGCTGGAAGACAAGAATAAGACATTCGTAAGTATGCGAAAGAGCCTCATCCAGCTCGCTGGCGTCGAGACGCGAGCGAACGCGCGCGCGTTTGCCGAGTGGGAGAAGCGCAGTGAGCGGCCGTGTGAGGACGAGATCCGTCCGCTGACAGTCGAGTACTGCGCGCAGGTCACCGCTCGCGCCTACGACCGTATACTCGAACTGCGCGCGAAGAGCCCAAGCTCGTTCACGTGGGGCGCCGACCTCTTTGGGTGGAAGGATTTCCGATCGACCGAGAACAACTGCCTCATGTACTCGCTCGAGAAGATCTTTCTCTTCCAAACGGCCGACAACATCTCGGCCAAGTTTTGGGAAATGGGCACGACAGAGGACTCAGCGCAGCGGTGCTACTCACCGAGTCTCAAGGTGCACTTCCACATTTTACAACGTGTGGACGAGAACAATGTCGTGATCTACCGAACGATCGACCGCGCGCCGGGTGAAAATGGTCTCGAGCTGCGCATGAAGACGATTGTGCTCGTCTCACGGGTCTTTCTGGGTGCTGCTGAAGGCTGGATCGTCTTCTTCGTTGCCGTGGACCCGGCGCGCATGCTCGTGCATTTGACGAACCCACCAAAAGGTAGGACGAGACTGGAGCCCGTGCGCGAGGAGATGTGGATCGACAACTTCAAGTGGATGATCTGCGAGCCCATGGGCGAGAGCGCGCAGCACTGCAAGCAGATCTTTGGCGGCGTGCTCGATGGCGTGGCCACGGCCAACCCGAGCCAGTGGATCCTCGAAGAGCTCATGGTCGGCATTCGCTTCGAGCGCGGCGGCACGGGACCCTTCACGATCCTCTACGACTAAGGCATCAAGGTAGTAGTAAGTATATAGGCGAAGCGAACATCCAGGAAAGTAAATTAATGGCGCGCTACAGGGAGGATAAACACTAATACGATGGCTCTGAGCCTTATTCAGGCTAGTAAACCTGGGCCACGACGTGCTGTGGGCGTGTGGCGCGTACGCGCTCCGGGTACTGCGTGCCCTGAAGACTCTTCTTGCGGAAGTCGCGTTTCATGGCGTAGCTGGGGATGTCGACGCAGTCGGTGGCTCCGCGGAAGAGCTGGTGGACCTCGAGGTCTCCCAGGAGCGCGCGCCAGATCTTGAAGTCGTGCACGAGGCCGTTGAAGCCGTACCAGCCGGCGAAGTCCGACGTGGGCTTGGCCGGCGAGAGACCCGAGATGCAGCCCGAGCCGACGTTCGCGTATCCGAGCCGCTGCCAGTCGCGGTGCAGAGAGCCGGACGCCGAGTGCCGCAGCTCGCCGTCCAAGTACACGGCCAGCTGCTTGTCGTTGCTGCTGTAAGTCACCACCAAGTGGTACCAGATGCTCGGCGTCAGTTCGCGGGCGACGAGCGCAGGAGTCTCGTTGTTCAGCAGCGAGACACACAGGTTGCCGTGCTGGTCGACGACCACGAGCTGTCGGTGGATATACGGCCACGACGCGTCCTCCACGGGAATATCCTGTGCGCCAAAGAGGATGCCGCCGAGAAAACTGTCGGGTACATCAGCGAGGCTGAACCACATTTCAAAGGAGAAGCAGCCGGTTGTGGACCCAAAGAGCCGATCGAGCGACCTAGGCAGCGGCAAGGCCGAGCCGCGGTCGCGCCAGCGCTCTTCAAGCCGCAGGCCATGGAACCGGAAGCAGTCCTCGAGCAGCGCGGCCTCGCGCTTGAACGAGAGCTGCAGCGGCCGCGGGATGCTCTGGATGAACCCACCGAGCTGGTGCCGGTTCATCCCACGCACGGTCTGGTTGTTGACGGCGTAGATCGTGTCACCTAGCTGCACGACGCCCGAGGCCTCGATCTCGCCCATGGCACCCGAGGCCGACCTCAAGAATTTGCTCACGACGATCTTGGTGCCGATCGAGTTGATCTTAATGCCGAGCCACTTTTGGTGCAACGTGACGACGCTCACCGTGTCCTGAGTGCGCTGCTGCTGAAACGCGTCGTCCTTGGAGAGCGAGCTCGACGTGTCGGAGTTCACGCTCCGCGTGTCGCTCATGGACCCGCGCGAGTGCGAGAGCTGCTGGCGGTACTTGGAGTAGTCCGGTGCCAGCAGCTGGCTGCTGGACAGCGCACTCTTGACTCGTTGCTGCTCACGCGAGGACGACGAGACTACATCACGGCTCTCGCGACGCTCTTTTTCGGCCAAGAGCCTCAGTTTCTCCACGACCGACGCGATCACTGGACGACTCGTGGGCTCGAACGTGCACATGGCGGAGATCAGCATCCTGACCTCTGGGTCGGGTACCTCATCGGCGTCCAGCTCTGGCAGTTCGCCCATCGCGACGCGCTCCTTGATGGCCTGGTCGTCCAGGAATCCCCACGGCACGTCACCCGAGACAGCTTCCAGGATGCATATCCCCAGTCCGTAGATATCGGCAGCAAAGTCGATCGTCCCATTCGTCAGCAGAGCCTCCGGTGACGCCCAACGGAGCGAACTGGGACGATTGACGACGCGGATGCCGTCGCCGCTGTGAACCTCAGACACAGTCAGCGAAGGCGCACATCGGGCAAAGTTGCAGAGCCGGGCTTTGCCGTCGGCGCTCACGAGGATGTTGCGGCACTGGAGGTCGTTGTGCACCAGTTGCTGCTGCTCGTGGAGATACTGGAGGCCGAGTGCCGCCTGGTAGAGCAGCTGAAAGACCTTGGGTCGACTGGCTGGCGCTGTTAACGACGGTGGTGATGATGCTGAGTTGAGGAGGTACTCGTCCAGGGTCTGCGACTCACCGGCCGGACACTCGAAGACGAGAAACGGCGGCGTCGAGACGTGGCAGCCGCCGAGGATCTTGAGCACGTTCGGGTGGTTCAGAGGGTACCAGAGCAGGGCTTCGTGCATGAATGCCCGCTCGCTTGCATCCTCACCACCTTCAGACTCGGGTGCTGGAGGCACGCGCTTCACGATGACCGTCTTGGCAAGCGGTAGCCACTCGCCATAGTGGACATTGGCACCCGAGCCGCTCGTGAATGCGCTCTTGTGGACCGCGACGTCGTTGGGCGAGATGAACCACTCGGGGATCACGGGCACAGTAACTGCGTCTGAAGCGATGGTGAGCAGCGTGCGGAACACGCGCTTGAACAGCAGCACCTGCGTGGCGCGGTACTCGGCCTGTTCGTCGTCTCCCAACGCTAACGCTCTTGATGTTGGCGTGTCACTCAGCTGCAGGTTCTCGGCCGCGAACTTGACGAGCGCAAGCGCTTCGCGCTGGGAGTTCGCGCTGCTGAGCTCGCGGCGCAGATGCTCGCGGTTCGTCACGACGCGCTGCAGCTGCTGCTCGGCGAACGCGACATCCTTGTGCCACGCCAGCTGCCAGTTGAACGCCACGTCCACGTGCTCGGAGCGCGTTGCGCGGAACACGGCGTCTACCTGCACTTGGAGCTCGTAAAGCTCACGCAAGCGGTGGACGTCGGTGAGGCGCCGCACGGCGTTGCTGCGCGCGTTGCGCTCGACAAAGCCCGCGAATTTGGCGATGAGCGTCTCGACGCGCGTGGACCAGAGCGAGTCCTGTTCAGCACGCGATGATAGTGAAGACGACGGGGGCGACGCGTCGTCTTCTAGGCGCGTGGCGAGCAGCGTGAGACGCGCGCAGACCTGCTCGCAGATGAGACGGAGCTCGTGCAGCTCCACGCACTGCGACGAGAGCTGCTCGAGCACCAGCAGCGGGTGCTGGCGCATGGCAGGGGCAGCATTGCTGTCAGTGAGGCTTGCGCCGCTCATGCTCGTGGCGATTGAGATCGATGACGACGGCGCACCACCAGAATGCAGCGAGCTCTGCGCAGTCATGTGCTCAGCGCTGCAAGCGTTGGTGAGGGGGACACGCGAGGGTGGTGGCAAGTAGCGTAGTGCGCGAACTGTCGATCTGTGAGCTCCCTCTGTGTGCCGAATCGCTCGTCGCACTGGCGCTTCTCGTCGTCCGACAGCACTGCGCGACTCACGCGACCTCGTGACCTCGTCGAGACGCTTTGCTTCTGATTTTGATTTGCGTGAATGGTGTCGATGGGTGCTTTTTTGTCCGTGGGTTCGGGACATGTTGATAATATACGGGACAAGATGCGATTTAGAAACAGGATGTTGACAATAGAAACACACTAATTTCAAACTCCATTCAAAAAGACTTGGAAGCAAATCGAAGCACCAGAACTTCGCAACCTACACGCCGATGACGAGCCTTACACACCTGCCTGAGGCACCCCACGAGCGCATCGCAGCGTTTCTGCTGGGTGTGGAGCTCTTCGCGCTCTCCCACGTCAACAGCGATGCGCTGCGGACGTTCTCCCAGGAGCGTCTCTGGACGTCCAGGTGCCTTCCAGACACAACCTCTTTACAAGACACACACAGGATCAGCAACAGCAAACAACGATACATCCAGCAATGCCAGTCGTTCTCGTTCTCTGGTCGCTCTCAGGGTTCGGAGCCTCGGACGCAGCTCAAGCTAGCCTTTGTGCCAGTTTGTTCCAACATGCGCGATGCGTTCGGCAGTTGGGGGCAGCCGTTCTCCTTTGAGACCTGGTTCAGCCTCTCGTCCGATGGAGGTGGCGTTCTGTTGGGAGCCCAGTCAATCACTCTTCGCCATGACGACGAAGCACCGCCACCAGCAGAAGGAGAGCCCAGCACCTACGCGCAACTGGTGCACATCGACGCCGAGCGCAATCTCTTCTGCTCAGTGGTTGAGAGCACAAGTCACGGAAAAAAATCCCCAGTCGCACGAGCGTTGGAGCTCCATCGATGGTACCACCTTGTGCTGGTCTACGAGAACAACCAGCAAGGTGAGTCAGTGTATCTAAATGGAGAACTCGTGGGAACGACGCATGGCGCGTTACCCAGCAAGTGGCGCTCGCTCTACGCTGCGCAACTTGGCACGGGGTACGTTGCCACAGATTCACCAGGCACTTCCAGTCCAATGGTTGCTAGCTGGTGCGACTTTCATGGCATTGTGCACAGCTTCCAAGTGTTTCGATTCGCGTTGTCAGCCGCTGTCATCGAACGATTAGCAGCCGTAGCAGCAGGACAACTCGGAGAAGAAAACGATGGTGGCTGTGAGCTGGACGAGCCGACGTTCTGCCTCAATCGGGATTTTTTCAGCAACAGCAAAGTACAACGCGTTCGCTGCTCACGACCTCAGGAGCGATGGTGCCACGTAATGCCCGGACTCGACGTTGAAGAGAGTCTCGAGAGCCTGCTATGCATGGTCTGAAGAAAGAACGATAGCCCGACGGCGAAATCACGAGGTTTTGAGCTGCAGCATACAAAATGACGTTCAGCCACCAAAGTATGCTGGATGATGCAACCTTTCTTAATTAGCCAACAGAAAAATCAGAGAAATTTTCAGATTCTCTCGAGTCGTTTGGAGGAAGGAGCATGAAGTAAGCCATGGAGTCACTTTCAGATCTCGTTCAGAGTGAGGCCAAGCAGCATTTGCAGCCACGGCAGACAGTATGATGCCCGTGGAGGCGCTGCACGTGGCTGTGTGGACGGTCGTCGCGCGCTGCCGGAGCGGCACCGACCGACCTGCTGCATCTGGCGCGCGTCAGCCGCTGGAGCTGGTGGAGCTGCTCAGTTCAGCACACGAACTGAAAGGGATTTGCGCCTAGTCGTCTACAGGGAGCCGATGGAACTGGAGCGAGTACGCGCGCAAGTACAGATGTAGTGCCGTCATCCCTTTCGGACCACGTGGATCACGTGGGTCCTCGGGGGTGAGACGATCGTGCCAGAAGGCGTCCTACGAGAGCCACCGCCAGGTCCATTTGCTGGCGTGTGAGGTGAATGAGGTCGACACCGTGATGAAGCATGTGATGGACGGTCACGCATCGGTGGGCAGCACCTGCAGCGTCGCCATTCTTTCGCTCGCTGGGCGCTGCTTGGTGTCAGGAAAGGATCTGTGCTTGTGAACTCCAGAGAAGGTCGTGTGTTGCAGCTGCTGATGGGTTGAAAAAGGAGAAGAGCTGTCGTGATTTTCAACTGAGCTATGTCGTGATTATTTTAGCAAATCAAAATCTACCGTGATTTTCAGCTATTCATGAAGCAAATCACATGCTGATTCTCCCACAATAAATCAAGACATGTTTTCGGATTTAATCGGAGCGCGCAAATGAACTTGGGTGCATTCCCTTTCATTTTTGCCTTCATTCTCCATCAAGAATCGCACAGGTCGAAAGATATGGCGCCGCTGCTGGAGACGATTCCCCTCGACGCGTGGCCGGCGGTCGCGCGTTGCCTCACGGGTGCCGACCTCTTCGACCTCGCGCGCAGCAGCAAGTGGAGCTGGCAGCTCTTCTCGCAGGACGCCTACTGGCGCGACCGCCTCGCGTCGGAAGACACACACGACCACGACGACGGCGCCAGCACGGCGCTGCAGCTGTACATGCGCGCGTACTCATTCCAGTTTCAGGGACTGCGCAAGGGTCCGGACACTACTGATGCGCGCGCATCACGCGGCTCGTGTGCGCAAGTGCCCTCGTACTATGAAGAGTTTGTCCGACAGCACACGCCGTTCGCATTCGACATTTGGTTTTGTCTGCTCGATGGCGGCAGCAGCGCGGTGCACACCGGGGGCATTCTCTTTGGCGCCCAGTCTGTCTCGTACGAGCAGTCCTGGTGGGCGCATTACCACCAGCAGTTTGCTCTCGTGAGCTCCGACAGGAAGCTTTATTGCTCGGTCGTGAACCAGAAGCCCGAGATCGCCGCCAACCTGGAGCTCAAGCGCTGGTACCACCTCGCGCTCACGCACGGTAACCAAACGCAGCGAGTGTACCTGGATGGACAGCTAGTGAGCACGCTGTCGGGTGAGCTGCACCACGAATGGTGGCACTTGAAACAAGCGCAAGCCGGCACGGGCTGCATCACTGCTGGCGTGATGAACTTCCCAGAGCCGCAGAGCTGCGGGTGGTACCCGTTCAACGGCCTGATCAACGAGTTTCGCATGTGGAAGCGTGAGCTGTCGGCTAAAGATATTCAGGCTCTGGCTCGTGGCAGTGCCGAACTCGTGCAGGGCGAGCCGCACTACTCGATGCGAACAAACGTGCTCTTCTACCCGCCGAATAACACCACGCGCGTCGGCTGTTCGCGTCCGAGAGAGAAGATCGTCGAGCACTTGAGCCGTCACAATAGCGCTCCGACGAGCGGTGCGCCTCAGCAATCGGCAGCTTCGCGTGCGGATCGCGACCAGTGGCAGCAGAACCGCCGAGTGAACCGCCCAGGTGGCCACGTTCGTGGCTAAGGTGCCGACAAGACGACTCCGTATTCGTAATGCATCAGCTGTGACTAAAATGTAAAGATGAGCCCAGACACTCAAAATACATGCATCAACCACTCGAGCATCATCTTGCGATCTTCAAGTCCAGTTTGCTTTGATGAGAGCTTGTGACACCAGCGGGTGCGTTGCCTCATTTTGCCTATTGATGAGCTCTTCGAGCTTGCTCGGGCGTAAAGCAAGCTCGAAGAGCTCAGCTGGCTGGGTGGATTGCCAAGGTGACTGGCGAGCTTGATGAGACAGAACACCTGTTTCAGAAAGCGCACCTCCTCTGCGCCCGTTGTTGCGACAGGCGCGTTTATGTTGATGCCATCGGCTCTTGGAGCAATCGAACGCGCGATTGATCGTGCTGCTGGCGCCTGGCATCAACCAATGCATATGTAATCATTATGATCGTGTGTGTGTTGAGCCACGCACAAGCCAGCACTGTGATATGAGAGGCACTGACCTCCAGCCCCAGTACAAGGCACAGAGACTACTCCGCCAAGGTCGTGTCGAGCCTGGCAATCGCCTTGTAGCCTTACATCTCCGCTTTTGTCATCGTTTGTACTCCTCTTTTGACGTTTTTGGCACCTCTTTCGTCCTATTTGGCAAACTAGCTTACCGTATGTTCTTATTAAAGTTGCCGTCAGTCAGCTCTATAGCGCACAAGCAGTGAGACCTGAACTTGAAACGGATATTTTGGATCTGTACCAGTAAACGAACCTGTAATCAACTTCAAGCGACGTCATCAACAAGCGCTCACACGTCACACATATTTATTGTGGTTGCTCACTCACAAGAGCTCTTCATTTCCGAATCTTGCACGTCGCAAGCAATCCTCAAGAAAGAAGCTCAAGCACACACCCAAGCCACCAACATGCCAGCCTACCGCCGCGTCGAAGTGCACACCAAGTCGAATGACTTCCGCAAGGCCACGCACATCGTGACCGAGAGCGAGCTGCCCAAGCCAGCGGCCGGCAACGTCATCATCAAGAACCACTACGTGGGCATCAACGCCACGGACATCAACATCACCAACGGCGCGTACGGCGGCGTGGCCCCGTTCGGCTGCGGCCTCGACGCGGTCGGCGTCGTCGTGGACGTCGGCGAGGGCGTCACGAACGTCAAGGTCGACGACGCGGTCACGTACAAGAGTGCGTGCGATCTCATTTAGTATGCATCTGCTGTGTGACCATGAAGCTGACTGTGTCTACACTTGATTTGATGCCCTACAGAGATCGGTGCGTTCGCCGAGTACATCGAAGTGGCTGCCGCGACGCTCATCAGTGTGCCAGCGCCAGATGCGCAGGTGCTTCCACTGCTCACGTGCGGCTCGTCCGGTTCGGTGGCGCTCGAGCAGGTCGGCGAGATGAAGTCTGGCGAGACCGTGTTCGTGACCGCCGCCGCCGGCGGCACTGGCCAGATCGTCGTGCAGCTCGCCAAGCTCGCGGGCAACCACGTGATCGGCACGTGCAGCTCGGACGACAAGGCGGAGCTCCTCAAGTCGCTCGGCTGCGACCGCGTGATCAACTACACCAAGGAGGACGTGAACGCCGTGCTCAAGGCCGAGTACCCGAAGGGCCTGAACCTCGTGTTCGAGTCGGTCGGTGGCGACATGCTGCGCGCCGCGGTCAACAACATTGCGCTGCACGGCCGCATCATCGCGTTCGGCTACATCTCGGGCTACCAGGGCGTGGACCACACCAAGCAGATGTCGGCCGCCGAGCTCGTGCCGACGCTGCTCTTCCGCTCGGCGTCGCTGCGCGGCTTCATCTCGAGCAACCACATGGAGCACTTTGCGCCGCACATCCACCGCCTAACCTCGCTCATCAAGGAGGGCAAGCTCAAGGTCGACGTCGACCCGACCGAGTTCGTGGGTCTCGAGGCGATCCCAGAGGCAATCGACTTCATGTTCGCCAAGAAGAACATGGGCAAGCTCGTCGTGAAGCTTGTCTAAGTTTTCGTTTTCCAGTTTTTCGTGAATGAGCAAGAACGGGAGCGGAGCTTCACACACTGCGCCGTTATTGAAGGCGAATATTCATCACAGACATATAGTGGTCGTGCAAGCTTGGTTCGAATGAGAAGATGATGACCATGCTCGTTGAATAAATTGTCCGGCACCAATGAGTTTGTATCCTCTTCTTGCCACTCGCGCCGGATCTCCACAGCCAAGCTTCAAAACAAAGCTTCAGTAATAATGCCTCGTTAAACGTGTGACCCAGCGTCTCGGAGGTTGTTTTTCTCTCAGGTCCGCCTCTTTGAGTTTCCCATCGTGAAGTATCTATCCATTTGATGCATGTCAAGCTCACATACGTCATCTTAATGACACAACAATGCAGCAAGAGGTGGTTGAGACGCACAGACAGTCTTTCATTGTGTTCAACTAAAGGTGTCTCCACTACGATAGGCTGCAAAAACGATTCGCGTTGCGCAACATTTAAACGAGCTTGACGACCACCTTGCCGATGTTCTTCTTGGCGTACATGTGGTCGATGGCCTCCGGGATGCCCTCGAGACCCTTGAACTCGGTCGGGTCCACGCCGGCCTTGAGCTTGCCCTCCTGGATGAGCTTGAGCAGGTTCGCGATGTGGCCTGGGATGTGCGGCACGTGGTTGCCCAAGATGAAGCCGCGCACGGACGCCGACTTCATGAGCAGCTTTGGGTTCACGGCGCTCACGAGCAGCTCGCTCGTGGCCTCCTTGTAGTTGGAGATGTAGCCGAAGACGATGATGCGGCCGTGGGTCGCGATGTTGTCGACCGCGGCCTTGAACATGTCACCACCGACAGTCTCGAACACGAGGTCGAGACCCTTCGGGTACTCAGCCTTGAGCACGGCGCTCACGTCCTCCTCGGTGTAGTTGATCACACGGTCGCAGCCGAGCGACTTGAGGTACTCAACCTTCTCGTTCGAGCTGCACGTGCCGATCACGTGATTACCGGCGAGCTTGGCGAGCTGCACGACGAACTGGCCGGTGCCGCCAGCAGCAGCGGTCACGAGCACGGTCTCGCCGCCCTGCTTCATCTGGCCAACCTGCTCGAGTGCAATCGACGCCGAGATACCGCACACAGTGAGTGGGAGGACGGCAGAGGTGAGCTGCGGGATCTTGATGAGCGTGGCAGCTGGTACGACCGCGTACTCGGCGAAGGCGCCAAACTTCTGGTAGACAACCGCGTCGCCCACGCTGACGTTGGTGACGCCCTCGCCGACTTCGGTGACGACACCAGCAGCCTCAAGGCCGCATGGGAACGGAGGTGACACGCCGCCGTACGCGCCGTTGGTGACGTTGATGTCCGTGGCGTTGATGCCGACGAAGTGGTTCTTGACGACGACGTGGCCGGCGGCGGCGGTCGGCAGCTCCGCGACCTCAATGATCTCGGTGGCGGCGCGGAAGTCTTTGGAGAGCGTGTGGACCTGGACGGAGCGGTACGATGGCATGGTGAAGAGTGTGGTGGTCTGAGCTTCGTGAGGTCGAATTCGAGAATGAGCGGATCTTCTTGCACTCCAGTTGCACGAGCAGCTCAAGGACGGACAGAAAGAGGAAGTACAAAATAATCGATGACGTCGACGGTTTCTTGTTAAAAATGGCTGGAGAAAAACAACTTGCGATTTGTATGTGGTTCAGAAACTGGGTGATTACGGAGCTGAACTTGTTTACTGGTGTCAAAAGCGTTATAACCTACCACTTAATTGCAATTGTTGTGTGTCATGGTGATCGGTATAAATAATAGCGAGTAGTACTGTAGTCCACAACAGATGAATCACTTGGTTTTACTATACTGACGTCTATTTTCTGTTGATCGAGAAAAAATAACGTCAGTATAATAAAACCAAGTGAGTTGACTATTGTGAGCTACAGTACTACTCGACTTCACGCAACCTCACCCACCATCATGGTCTCACAAGGAACCAGCTTCACCGCCACCGCCACTGAGGGCACGTTCCTCGTGAAGGCCGGCCTCGCCAAGATGTTCAAGGCCGGCGTGGACCCGACCGAGTTCGAGAGTCTCGAGGGTATCTCGGACGCCATCGACCACATGGATGCCAAGAAGAATATCGGCAAGCTCGTCGTGCGACTTGTGTAGTGGGGTAATGAACAAAGGACCGTGCAGGTCGTGCGTCATCACCACGGCCACCAGCATTGAAACAACCACACACCCAGTTCGATTTAGCCCACGCCTGAGGAGAAAAGCCGTCATGTGCATTTCTTATTTCCCTCATAACCAGTCAATCGACTCGTTCTTTCCATCCATTCGTCTTCTATATGTTGCAGGCAAATCTAAGCTGTGTCCTTTCTCGATCTTCAAGTCCCAGTCCGTTCGTCTTTGGCTTTGCTCACTTTCGAAGTCGACTCGCAGCGCACAAGCGACTTTGAGCAGCAGCAGCACAACACTTCAGATCGCCAATCGCCAATCGCCTCAAAGACCCGACAAACAATGGTTCATTTGGTGTCACTGGCGTTCTACTTCACTGTCGTGATGCAATCAACAGCAACAGCAATGGCGATCGAGACGAACCCGAATCAGTTGGTAGTACAAGATGGTCCCACGACGCAGAGGCAGCAATCACACACGTCGTCGCCGGTGCCAGGTTCAGCCCCGCTACCAGCTTGGACTCCTCAGCCCACACGCATGTTCAAGCAAGCTAGCGAGTCGTCGTCGTATGTGAGAGAGGTATCTCCAGCGCCAGCTCCAGGAAATGTGATGGAGCAACAGCAGCAACAGCAGCAACAGCAGCAACAGCAACAACAGCAACAACAGCAACAACAGCAGCAACAGCATGTCCAGAACTCGACCGAGAAGGGCTCCAATGTCAATATTCGCTCGAACGTAACGGTCTCAGCTCTAGTAAGCAAACAAGAGGAGGCTGGCCACGAGGAGAGCAAGAAGACCCTGAAGACCCAGACACCAGCAGCACCAGCAGCACCAGCATCGGGCAAGCATAAGCGTAAGCAGGCGCACTCGCGCGACCACGACAGCTCCAGTGGCTCGAAGGACGATCTGAGCATCGACATCCCGGCTCAGCTGCGAACCAAGCGTCCAAGTCCAAACCCCGAGTCGCAAGCCACGCTTGAATTGCCGCCAATCCCGTCGGATGACGACGTCTCACGTATTTCTGACAGCGGAATGAACTTGCAGAACATGAAGACCAGCAGCTCGTCCCGTCCAACGAAAACACTCAGCGCAGCGGCGACTGTGGCGATTGTGCTGCTTGTGCTCCTGAGCGTCACTGGATAGAACTTGAGTTCTTATTCGCCACCGACGTCGAGTAGTGTTGATGTTCACTGTAGTTGCTCACCTTTGAAGAAAGAGAATGTGCTTTTGATTCACAATTTCGTCTGACTCTTGATCACCGTAGTTACGTCCCTCTGTGTTGTTGTTGTCCTTGTAGCGATGCATGTAGAGGAACTTGACAACGTCGTCGTGTCCGTTCTCCATCGCCTGCATGAGCGCGACGATCGAGCAGCCCTCAGTGCGGTTCTCATGTAGAAACTTCACCATCTCCAGATGGCCCATCTTGGCTGCGTTGTCCATCGCGCGCGTCGTGCAACCTTCGCTGCGGTACTCGTGGAGGAACTGGACGACGTCGAGTCTCCCCGCGGCCGCTGCGGCGTCCATCGCA
>JAASGT010000670.1:0-18908 GCA_023334315.1 Globisporangium alternatum
CCGTGGTTACGAAATTGAGTGGCAAGTGAGCAGCAGATGCAGTGGCGTACACACCGTCCTGAGCTCCGCGAGCTCCGTGGCGTTCACGCGCTCCACGCGCGCGTCGAAGGACGCCTGGAACGACGACTGGACGAACTCCATCGTGTTGACTCTCCTTCTTCACTTGAATGGAGCCCCTCACTCTTAGAATTTTGCGACTGCTGGTTGTGAAGGATCGCTCGCCCCTGCATCGTTTCCTCAATTGGGGACATTCACAAACAAGGCGCACACGACACCAAGGTTCTCCGTCACTATACTCCGGAGCCAAGTGAGACTGAGTCAAAGAGGTACCGTCGACATAGTGACGAGCATGGATGCCCACGTTTGGGTAACGGGCGCACTTTTTGCGTCCTGCTGAGTTGGACAACGCAACTGTCCTTTTCTTGTGAATACTCTCCAAACTCCATGTGTCCCATATTCTAGCCTTACTTTCGGGACATCCGTGCTACAAAAAGATCCAAACGGCGTGACCCAAAAACAAACACCCATCAACCGTCGTGGTTGAGCAATTGAATCCATTGCTCACTCGGAGCTTATCCAGCCAGCCACCACTCGATCTCTTCACTCGCCTCCCAGCCTCGTCATGGAGCAGCAGCGCCTCACTGGCAGCAACAATGACAGCAGCAACAGCATCGGCGGCGGCAATCGCGTGGCGCACTACGGCAGCGTCTCGCTCGTAAGTGATTCCCCTGTCTGTCGCGATGTGCGCTTGTCAAAAATGCTGGGCTCACGCATTGTTCTCTCTGTTTACCATACACACGCAGGTCAAGCGCTTGAAGCAGCACATGGTGCGCACGGGCCAGCACCAGCAGACCAACGATGACGCCTACGGTGCGCATGCAGATTCCACTGTTGACGGTCCTTTGGTAGCTTTCGTCTGACCACGCGCTCTCTCTTTGCATGCATGGATGCCGCTAAATTAGAGCCCAGCTCAGCCAACATGACCACGAGCTTCCGCTTCTTACGTGATGGCTGGGGCGTGCACAATCGTGACCGCATCAGTCGGTACGAAAGAACAAGAGCCATTGTGCTGTATCCAACAGCGAATGGTGACTAACTGACTATGGTTTGTGGTGGCCATTACCTATGCTTGCTTGACCGTAGGTTCCTGGACCACAGCACGTTTGGCGTGGGCGTCGACGTCCTCCTCGCATTCCTCTCGCTCGTCTACGTCGCCGCGTACATCACCAACACGTACCTCCCGCTCAACACGGTGCGTCATTTTGATTCGAAGCGCAAGCAGGTTGTCCCATTGGACTTTCTAATGCGAACCTCGATATGGTTGTTACATGTGTAGCTGCCCGTGTGGCTCTGGGTGACGGAGCTACTCTGTGCGTTCCTCTTCACCGTCGACTACCTCTTCCGCGGCATTTACCTGTCCGACCACCGCTACGACTTTGTGCTCTCGCTGCCTGGGCTCGTGAGCCTCATGGTCATTCTTCCCGTGATCCCCGTCTCATTCCTGCATCCGTACCAGTTGAGTGGACATCTCTTCTTCATATAATGTCTACCTCTTATGTCCATCGCTAGTGGACGCTATGCTATCATTTGTTTCTAACCAATACCGCTATGTACATAACAGCACGCTCTGGTATGACGACTCGTACTGGCGCTTCGTGTACCCCGTGCGCTTCGTCAAGTGCTACCTGGAGCTGCGCGCCGTGCTGAGCCGCTGCCACGGATTCATGTCGCCAGTCAGGCAGTTCGCGATCCTGTGCTACACCCAGATTGTGCTCATCATTGCCGGCGCCGCGGGCATCATCCAGATCGCTGAGACCTCGGACGGCAGCGGTGGTGGCCAAACGCACAGTGCGACGGCCACGGGCGACTGGACATTCTTCAACTCGTTCTTCAACTCGATCCTCGTGTTCGTGACGATCCAGACGCCGCCGGCCGACAACGTGCTTGCGAAGGTCTTCGTCGGCGTGCTCGTGATCGTGCTGATCCTCATCGTGCCATACCAGGTCTCGCGCGTGCTGGACCTCGGCAAGGCGTTCACGCAGTACGAGCTCACGACGTTCAAGCCCTCGGGCAACACCAAGCACGTGGTGCTCTGCGGGGACCTCACGCCGTCGCGCATCGACCATTTCTTCAGCGAAGTGTTCCACGACGACCATGACATTGTCGACATCAACGTGGTCGTGATGAGTGAGGACGAGCCGTCGGCGTCCATGGTCGCGCTGCTCATGGACCCGTTCTTCGAGAAGCGCACGAGCTTCATCCAGGGCTCGATCTTGGACGTTGACGACGCGCAGCGCGCGGCGTGCAGCCAAGCGGACGCGATCTTCATCCTCTCGCGCCGCTGCGGCCAGGAGGACCACTTGGCGAGCGACCACAGGACGCTCATGCGCGTGATGGCGGCCAAGCGCCTGGCGCCTCGCGCGCGCATCCATGCGCAGATGCACTTGTCGAGCAACCGCCACCTCATGGACGACCTGGACGTGAAGAACGTCATGTATTTCTCCGAGGTGATGCACTCGCTGCTGGGCCAGAACTGCGTCTGTCCGGGCTTCTCGACGTTCATGTACAACCTCACGTCCACTTCCAGCTACAATGGACACATTGCTGCTGGCGACAACACGGACTCGTGGGAAGAGCGGTACCTGCGCGGCGCGAGCCACGAGGTGTACTCGGTCACGCTGCCGCCGTCCTCGGTGATCTACGGGAAGACGTTCTCAGAGGTCGCGTCGCTGGTCTACTCGACCTGCGCCGGCGTGATCCTCTTTGCAATCTGCTCCGGTTCAGGCGCGTCCACGGGCAAGATCCTGCTCAACCCCGGGGACTCGTACACGTGCATGGGCGACGAAACGGCGTTCGTGATCGCCATGGACCGCCGCGAGGCCGATGCCGTGACGATGATGCAGCCGAGCGTGTTGATGCCCGTGGCCTGGATCTCGCAGCAGAACTCGACGTCGTCACTGCTGAGGGTCAAGACCCACATGATTGGTAGCAGTACCAGCAATAAAGGCGGAGGTGGAGGCACTGCGGTGATATTGTCCCCCAACGCGCGACGCCGGTCCAAGATCATCGACTGGCAGATCCCGCTGGACAATGATGTCCAGGTGGACACGTCCAGGCCAAAACGACCCAGCGCCGAGGACGCTGTGATCGAGAATGCGCTCATGTTGGACATGGCCGTCGCGCCGATCGTCGTGTGCGTGTTGTCGCCCACGACGTTCCCCAAGCATTTCGAGTACCTCGTCGGTCCGTTGCGCGTCAAAGCGCTGCAGAATCACCGCCCGATCATCGTCATTACCGCCGTGTTGCCGACACCAGAGATCTACGAGACGTTCCGCCACTTCCGCCAGGTGTTCTTCGTCGTCGGGAATCCTTACTACGTGGCTACGCTGCAGCGCGCGGGCGTAGAGCGCGCGTTCAAGATTGTGATCATGTGCGGCGAGGGCGAGATCTCCGAGTCTGGGTCCTCCGAGTTGCTCGCTGACGCGGTGTGTACAGTGTGTGTACTCCATTGGCTAGCAGGGGCTTGTGTCTAACTGTTGCTTATGCGTACTGCTTTTTATGTTGTCCACAGTCCTGTATCGCGCTGCACAAGACGATCGCGTCGTTCATTGGACCAAAGCGCGCGCCGCGCGTCATCACGGAGCTCGTGAACCGCGCGAACGTGCACTTCGTGTCACAGAACCTGCGCGCGAGCGACTGGTTCCCGTCGTTTAACGAGTTCCGGCAGCACCAGCTTGCATCGTCGTCGTCGGCGTCCTTTGCGCGCAACTTCTTCGTGTCGCCGGCGTTCGCCTCGGGGCTCACGTACAGCACGTCACTCTGTGACAGTCTGTTGATCAACCAGTACTTCAATTCGCATATCAAGAGCATCCTGCGCGAGTTCATCTTTGCGTCCTGGAAAGATGTACGTAGTCTATACGCTTGCTTAACTTCACCTTGCCGTGTTGAGGTGGCCATTAGCTGATGTCCTTCTCTGGTGGGCACTATTATCTCTTTCGTGTTGTGTGATGTCTCACACAGGTTGACTACTTGTCCGTCCCATCGAGTCCACCAAATCCGAACGGTAACATCACTGGTAGCAATGTAACGTCACCAGGGTCCTCTTCGTCCCAGGCATCACCGATGAGCGTGAAGCGCAGCTCGCTCTTCGCTGTCGAAGTACCGATGGACTTTGTCGGCAAGACCTTCGAGTACGTCTTCCACTACCTGCTGTCGAGTGACGGAATCCTCACGATCGGCCTCTACCGCTGCCGCCCGGACGACATGCTGATCTACCGCCACGCAAAGGCGCGCGTCGAGATCCATGAGAGCGAGCGCAGCGTGCCCTACGGTTACGTGTACGTGAACCCGCTGCCGCGAGACATCTTAAGTGGCAACGACCTGCTCTACGTGCTCTCGCATAAGCAACCATGCTGGGCATAGGGTTTTGATAAGCCAGGGTACCTTGTAAGGCGAACGGACGCCCGTGACTAGGTACAAACTGAACAGTGTCAATAGTAAACTCTCTTGCTTTGGCGATTGAATCATAACTGCGATGTGCTACTTGTCTTCCTCTACAGGTACGCGATCCTCCTCGTCGATCTCGGAGTTCGGACTGCTAATAGCAGCGGTGGCTATGGTGTCCAATAGCTCGTCTTCACCCACGTAGCTCACATCAACAACGACATCCTCCAACTCGCCATCAGAGTCAAAGAGCCGCTGGCGGAGCTTGGCTTCGATCTCGGCAGCAATCTCCGGGTTTTCTTCAAGGAAGACCTTGGCCTTCGCCTTGCCCTGGCCGATCGGCTCTGCATCATACAACATGGTAACATTGTTGAGTCAACATAGGCTCTTGATATTAAACAGCATCATCCATCCTTGTATAGCGAGCAACGTACCTTCTCGCCCGACGATGGTGTACCACGCTCCAGAGCGTTTCAGCAGGCCTTCACGCACGCCCAAATCGAGCTACAACACCAAGAATCACCAATATCAATCACTGCTAGTCCCATTATCACAATCAGTGCTCAGTGCGTACCAGTTCCGACGACCGGTCGATGCCCTTGCCGAACATCATGTCAAAGTTCGCGAGCTTGAAGGGCGACGCCATCTTGTTCTTGGCGACCTTAACCACGATCTCGTTGCCGACGATCTTGTCGCCCTCCTTGATCGCAGCCTTGCGTCTGATGTCCAAGCGCACCGAGGCGTAGTAACGCAGCGCCGTGCCACCGGAAGTGACCTCGGGCGAGCCAAAGATGATGCCCACCTTCTGGCGGATCTGGTTGAGGAAGATGATCATGCAGTTCGACTTGGAGAGCGAACCCGTGAGCTTGCGCAGCGCCTGGCTCATGAGCCGCGCCTGCAGCGCGATCTGCTGGTCGCCCATCTCACCCTCTAGCTCAGCGCGTGGTACGAGCGCCGCGACACTGTCCACGACCACGAGCTCCACGGCCCCGGACCGGATCAGCGTGTCGGCGATCTCCAGGGCTTCTTCGCCAGAGTCCGGCTGCGAGATGTAGAGCTCGTCGATGTTCACGCCGAGCGCCTTGGCGTAGTGCGCATCGATCGCGTGCTCGGCGTCGATGAACGCGCAAACACCGCCCTGCTTTTGCGCTTCGGCGATGCAGCTGAGCGCCAGCGTCGTCTTGCCCGAGCTCTCAGGTCCGTAGATCTCCACCACGCGACTGCCACAAGTGAGGGACTGGCTGAGCATACTGGACCAAGAAAGTGGCTATGAGAGCCTTATAGTGATGCACGTACCCTTTCGGAAGTCCGCCGACGCCGAGCGCCAGGTCGAGCGACAGCGAGCCCGACGAGATCACCTCCACCTTGTCCGCGATCTTGCTAACAACAACGCACATGCCACCACATCCAAAAGCCAGCAAGCATTTGTCAGTCCGTCGAATATGCGATGCCATTAGCCGATTGCATGTGCACGACACATGCGCCATTGACTGCGTTTGACGAAGGCACTTACGTCGAGCCGAGCTGCATGACTGCGCCTTTGCCAAAGCTACTCTCGATCTGGCGGATCGCCATCGCCAGCGCCGCACCCTTATCTGCTCACACCAAGAAGCAGTTTGATACACCATCAGCACCTTTAGCACACGCATACACCATCAAGCACCATTAGTGCTATGCGCGTTTAAATCGCACCAGAAACACTGCCAACGGCGCTCTTCGTCGACGTCTTCTTGGTGCGCACGCTCTGCAGCAGGTGCGGCATCGCAGTCAGCATCTGCAGCTGATGATGGTTCACATTGAGCCCATGGCGGCGCCCGAGCGCCCGCGCTGTGGTGGTGGCAGTGGCGTGCAGCATCTTGTGTTATGCTCTGCTCTTTCCAGGCTTTTTTGTAGCTTTTCGCGCGTGTGATTGGCAACTCGGTCACTTGTTGGCGGGGCACATTCGTGCGACATGGACAAATCCTGAAGTCGTAGATGTTGTCTGAATGTTACTTGAAGGTAGCACATCAGCCCCACGCTTCAATGTGAGCTCCTCAAAGAAGCCCAGGAAGAATAGGAGGAAGATGGCGATGACGACGGGTATGAGAACGAGGACGGCGCTCTCTCTGCCTCTACTGTTGCTGCTGCTACTCGTGGCGCGTATGGACAAGAGCGACGCCAAGTGCGTGATGACGCAGACGTGCGTGAACCCCGGCAACGTCCCAGACTACGACGCGTGCATCCCGGAGGCGCACGCCGAGCCCGTCGAGCCGCAGCCGGTACGCTTGTACTGAAGGCTTCTTTGATACTGCGTGCGCTTTTGTAGCGGGCAGTTGGTGTTCATGATGCTGACTGGCGCTGCGTAACTGTTTATGTGCGTCTTATTTGTTGTATAGATGGTTGGTGCGCAGTGGGCCAATGGTGAGTGTGGTGCTGTAACTATCACGAGTTGCTGTGGCTCACTTTGAATCTAACCATTTGTTGTATGTGTGTGGTATGTGCAGTAACTGGCGGAGGTGCATGTACAAAGGACGCAGACTGTAGTGACAAGGGCGCATGCAAAAGCGGCAAGTGCGTGTGCCAGGAGGACGGCATAGTGGCCGGCGCCCACTGCGAGCTCTTTGCGATCCAGTGCCCCGAGTACAAGGACGCGGCGTGCTGCTCGTGGCAGCAGAACCAGGGCATGGCCGAGAACTTCAAGCTGCTCGCGAGCGTCTTTGGCAAGAACAGCGGTGGCGGCTGCGACGCGTGCGCCACGAATCTGCTCAACCTCTGGTGCGGCATCGTGTGTTCCCCTCGCCAGAATGACTTCATGCAGATGCATTTGCCGTTCCCGAGTACGAACTACCGCCCGGACCCGATGACGGGCGAGGACCACGTCAAGGTGCTCGAGATGGACGTGACGCTTGACAAGGCGTTCACGTGTAGTGTCTTCGACTCGTGCAAGAATACAGCGATCGCGTCCATGACCGAAGGCATGAAATCCTCGCTTGGGTTTCTCAACTACCAGATGCAGACGGGCGCCGTGGGCCACGGCGAGTACATGCACCTGCATTTTACCAGCAGTGAGCCGCCAGTTGTGAGCCAGGCGTTCAACCACCACGTGCTCAAGTGCGACAACTACTCGGAGGTCGTGGGCGTCGAGGCTTTGCTGCCCAAGCAGGCGCAGCTGCTGCCGTCCATTGCGTCCAAGAGCGATCCCAAGCAGTGCCCCTGCGGCGCGTGCCGCAGCACCTGCGATGCACGCAGCGGCGACGGCCACCACATCAAGATCGAGACGAACCCGATCTCGCTGCTCGACGGCTTCAATGGGACGCTCGTGGCGCTCGTCTACGGCGTGATCGGTGCAGCGGCACTGCTGCTGCGCTGGCGCAAGAGCCACTAGAAGAGAAGAAACGTCGGATCGACGACGAGGACACTTGCAGCCTTGATTTTTCAATAAAATGTTGCACTATTACGATTGGGTTGCGTTGGTTGTTGTGGTGGTGTCCTAAATTAACGAGAGAGTACAGTGCGTGTTGATGGTTGGTCTTGTGGAGATCACCACCAACCCTCTCCACTTGCGCTTGCTTGTCCTTGCGTCTGGTTGCTTGACTAGGCCGACGAGGCTCGAATAGAATAGTTGTGTGTGTGTTGCTTGCGCGGAGTCTCTCTCTGGAGCACTAGAGGATGGAGCAGAAGATCGGGATCGGCACGGGGTACGCGTTCTCACTGGCGGCAACAAAGCGCAAACAAGAACAAGAACACGACAAGAAGGCCATGTGGGTCATCGGGTAAACAAACCCACGCAAACCAAGCAGCAAACGCAAACAACTCACACAAGAACGACCGGCCGGTGCTGCTCCAGCATAATGCGGTTCTCGACGCCGCACACGACGCACTTGAACACGGCGCCGTGTGAGACGTTGCGCACAGCGTGGGTCGTGCCGCACGTGCCGCAGCTGAAGGGCACGAGCTGCGGCGGCCCTGCAATCACATGGCCCTGGTTGCGGTTGAACTGCGCCTGCAGCTCCTTCGCAAGTTGCTCGTCGTGCGACGTGTCATTGGTGTCGGTGGCGGACTCCACCGTCTGTGCATTACACGAAACACAGCAAGCGATACGACGTTAGCATGGGTGCGACAACAGCGATCGCAGGCAAGCTACGAGAACAACTTGTTCGTTGTGAAAAGCAGGTGCATGTGTGGTGTTTGCTTGCCTTCTTGGTTCCTGGGTATGGCTGTGCCATGTTCGCTTGGTAGCTTGTGTTGCGTGCGTTGTTTGGTTTGTTCGTGCTTGCTTGTCCACTTGCTTTTGCGTTTGTTCAGTTGCGCAGGACTCGTTTCGCGCATCAAACGCTGCAGCCGGTGCATAAACGGTCCATTCGTGGCCATTTCTCTGGTCCCACCTTGTCGCAGTCCAGTTTCTTGCACGTCGCAGATGGAATCTATTCTGACTTGTTTTTCATCATTTTGATCATTGACACATTGTTTTCAAAACTCAAATGGTTACTCATATAGAGATAGTAAATATTTTTACACAATTACGACTATGAATTGCCTCTCCGTTCAACAGAGAAAGTATGGCGCCAAGCACTGCTGCTGCTCCCGGACGCCGGCGCAGCGCGCGCAAGGCGACGGCCGCCGCTGCTGATACGAAGAACGGTGGCCGTGGCGTGACGGGACGCAAGCACTTGCGCCAGTCTGTCGTGGACGACGACGTACTCCAGGAGATCGTGGCGTTCGTCAAGAAGCGGCGGTCACGCGTAGTCTCGGCCGACGAGAAGCTCGACATCCTGCTGCTGCAAGCCAAGCTGCGCCATGGCCACCACACGCAGACACTTCCGTTGATGAAGAAGCCGGCGACGTCAAGCGGTAAGGAGAAACAGACGGAACAAGCGTTCAATGGTGCGAACGCGACGCAGCGCGTCGCCGAGCTGCTGAACCGCAAGAAAGACCTTGTGGCGAAAGTCTGGGCGGACTACTGGAGCGGGCAGGAAGTCACAACCGTCGCGAAGCCCGCGGCCAACTACAACAAGAAGAGTACGCTCGTGCCAAACACACACGCAGTCGTGACGTCTGTCCACGCGTTTGTGCGCGAGCACAGGTTGAAGGGGATGCGCGTGATTGCTCGTGACGTCATGGATCACCTCGCGGCTTCAGGCTTCATCGAGGTGGATCGCACGTCACGACGTGCTATGCAATCCACAGTGCGGTCCGTGAACCGCTTCCTCAATCGCGTTGGGTACACTCGCGGCGCGAAAAAAGGTGTGCGCAGCTACACACTGCGAGACGAGAACTCGCTCGAGCGCGACGCGTTTCTGGTGAAGATGACGACGCTTTTGAACCAGCAAAGCGAAGGAGGCAAGCGTATCGTGTACGTGGGTGAGAGCTACCTGTTTGAGAAGTACGCGCGTGACGACAGCAATGTGTTTGACCCGAATGACGAGCAGGACGTGGTGATGGTGCAAGGTGTAACCACTGAAGAAATTGCGATGATGGAGCGCAACGGTAAGCGCTTTTGCTTTATCAGTGCGATCGTTGATGCGGATCACAGTGTCCCAGAGGACGAGCGCTCGGAGGCTGACCAGGCGCACTTGCTTCAGGACGCGCTCGTGATCTTTGAAGGCGAGAAGAAGCAGACCAAGGACTTCCGTGACATGTTTTACCACCGGGCGTTCATGAACTGGATGGAAGCGCTTTTTGGAGCGCTGAGCATGCGCGGCATCGAGAACACGGTGATCGTGATGGAGAATTCCAAGCTGCATCGCGAGTTGCCCAGCGGCACGCCCACGAAGTCAATGACCAAGGCGCAAATGCAACAAGCCTGCGAAGCGTACGGGATTTCATTTGACAGGACCTCGGAGCTGCGGTCGATGCTCTGGGAGAAGCTCAAGCGCCACGTTGAGGACCATGTGAAGCCCATTGTGTGCGATCTCGCTGCCGAGCACGGCCACGAGGTCGTCTTCTCGCCACGTGCGCACTCGGAGCTCCAGCCGATCGAGGGCGTGTATGCCACAATCAAGGGCGAGGTCGGACGCCAATACACAGCGGAGTCGACACCAGACGACGTGCAGACTCGCTTGGAGCAAGCGTTTGCGGACCTGAGCTCCGAGACAGTGCAGCAATGCATCGACGACGCGAACACGAACCTAGCGGACTTGATGGCGCATGTGGAACAGCTGGACGACATGGTCCTGGAGTCCAAGACCGTAGACTCGGATGCCGAGGGTGACGATGATGACCGCGACGACAAAAGTGAGAGAGATGCTGGAGAGGACGAAGAAGAAGACGACGAAGACGACGAAGAGGAAGAAGAGGGGGATGGAGATGACGACGACGAAGAAGAATCTGAACCTGACAGTGGAGATGGCACGGAGAAGCACGTTGTCTAGTGAGTCAAATGCATCTCTTGTGTTTGCGCTGACTCTGAGGCTCGCTCGTGCTTAAATTATGGATCAACGGCAGAATGCCGGCCTCTTCTACAGCCATGCCAGTACTCCCATTACAGCTCTAGACGAAGTTGGTGCTGTAATTCTCGTTCGAGCACAGCCTTCTCCCATTGACGCCGACAACCGTTTCGGCCGCGGCCGTCGTTGCCACAGGTGGTTGAGCCATATCCCGCTTCTGCTTGCGCACGGTCTCCTGCTTTTGATCCGTCCGTGCAGTCGCAAAGATCGCTCCAAACGTGGCCAAGATCGTGAGCCCGAAAGTGCCAAGCGTGATGTAAAACGGCGGCCCGTACGAGTCACGAACTTTACCAGTGCCGACCACAGTGCTCAGCGTCGTCGTGCATCGCGGCCCTGTCCAGGATACGCCCAAGCACTTGCACCGGCTGTCCACGCACGAGCCAGTGATGACCTTGGTCTTGTTGCCTGAGATCGTGCAGTCATCGTCGGTTCGGCAGAACGCTCTGCCCGACACTTCGACCACGGCGTTGCCGTCATCCTGGTACGCGTCAATGTGGTCGAGAATCCACTGTTTGGTCGGATGAGACTTGGGGTCGCAGCCGATCGCCATCGTCGAGCCGGCAGAGGTGTCTTGGTACACGCGGATGTAGTCGATCTTGAGGTACATGGGGAAGTCGTCGCAGATCTTGTTGGCCACTGAGTCCTTGCCGTCGCCGCGACACGCCTTGCCCGCGTTTGGTGGCGTTGCACCCCAGGAGCTCGACAGCGCGACGTTGAAAATAATGTACATGGGCTCCTCGATCATGATCTTGACTGGGTTGCTCTTCGCTGCATCCTGCGGCGGGTTCGTGATCGAGCTCGCCGGGATCTCAAAGATTGGCTGACCCTCAAGCATCCAGCGAATGTAGCCGCTGTCGCCCATGACCCACTCGAGCTGGTAGACCAAGAAGCCCGTGTAAGCGGCGACGTGCACCGGCCAGTTGCTCGAGAGCGCGTCCATCTGGTACTCAAATGCTACGGTCGTGCTGCTCTCCTTCACATCAGTCGATCCGCATCTGGAGCTCGGGTTGCCTGGGCTGCAGAGGTAGGCGCCGGTGTACGCGTTGAAGACCGGATAGCACGTGCCGTTTGTGTTGATCCCCCAGTAGTCCGGGCCGACGTCGTCGATGAGCCCCAAGTCTGCGTTCGGATCTTTCGAGCCAGGACAGGTCGTCAGGGAGCAGGTATTGTCCGTCACACCCTTATCGAGAGCGGCGCTGACGATCTTGTAGTCCTGCTTGAGCTTCGGGTCCGGTACGCAGAAGTTGTTGGCCGCGTACCGCATGCCCTGGTACCACGTCTTGTGGTTGCGTGAGGCGTACGCGGTAGTGGGGATGCCTGGGGAGTTCGCGCCTTTCGTCTCGCAAGTAAACGAGTAGATGCAGAAGGGACCCGTGTCTTTCGTCGGGGTGATCGTGCGGAAATCGTCCGGCATACCTGGTCCGAGCTGGACCGAGGACGAAATCGCCGTGCCGCCGCCTTCGAGGAGATCGATCTCCGGTGCGCCTCGGCCCTGGTGCGGGTTCATGCCCGAGCCCGGGTTCGCGTCACAGGCGCTGATGCGCTGGTTGGACGAGAGGAAAGCCTTTTCGTTGCACTCGTTGTAGGAGAAGGGCCACATGCGGGTGGTCGAGGCGCTGAAGATGGCGCGACCGAGGTTGCCCATCATCCAGATGCCCGGCCACGTCGGGTAATATCTACCGGACACTGTTTTCGCGGAACTTGAGCCGCTTGCTATATCGGGGTTTCCGGACGCCTTGCTGATGGCACCAGGGAGTTGTGTGCGCACTTCGATCATGCCACCCTGGAAGCAGAATTTGTTCCACGACTGTAACATGCCGCTGTGGTAGAACTGTTGCCAAAGCAAACGAGAGAGAGAGAGTAAGCGAGCATATCAGTCGCCGGCAGAATCACCAAGATACGCAAGCCAGCCAGTCAACACACTTACAAACGTGACGTTCTTGTACCCGGGCGGGTTCTGGTAGTCGTTCCAGACCGACACATGACTGAGGTCGTCCACGATCTTGATGAAGAAGTAGCACGTGCCGTCGTCATCGCAAGCGGTCGAGGTCATGTTGTGCGAATAGACCTCTAAAGCGGCGTTCACGCCGTCGGGCTTCTCGAGTGACGTCCACATGTGGTCGCCTCCTGGTCGAAACGAACGGTTGGCCGCGTTGAACTCATCGCTCATCACAAGTTCCCAGTTGTCGCCGCGCGAACTGACGTACACCTGACGGTCGGCCGGCGTGGCTGGGTCCACCCACGTGCGGATGCCGGACTTGGCGGCAAACTCGACGGCGTCGACATCGACGGACCATCGCATGAGAGCTGAGACGATCGTTAGTGTGACTGCTGCCATAGCGCTGGTTGAGCATCGGTGCCGTGCCATTGTTGCGTACTGGAAGCCCGTGCGCGTGGGCACCTCAGGTAGACTGGAAATGTCGGAATGTCGAAGACGAAAGCCAGCGAGGCGTCAGGACTCGTCGATTGATTGCTGATCCTTGGAGTCCCTCCAAGTCGACGAGTGTATCTCCCCATTCAGCTGTGACGGACCACGCCTGCTGTGTTGATTGATGATGAGTGAGGAGATTGCCAAGCTGATCGAGCGAGCAAGAGAGTTGACCCGGTGGTAAAATCCAACCATAATGATACGTAGAGCACGCATTTCTTTTGCTGCCCTCTTGTTGCTTGCTGCAATTGCATCCAGAGGTCAGTGTGCTGCACAGCCTGACCTATCGCATGCGAGATTCTGGCTGAATAAGCAGGCGCGGCCTACTGGGGCAACATTTTGTAAACCCTGAGAGCTTGGCTCACGGAAGTCAAGCTCACCCACTTCTGCAGCAGCAAGCGGATTTTTCATTACTGTTGGCCAGCTGGTCCCCACTCACCAGTATCAAGTTCACACGAGCGAGCAAGCGAATCAAAATGATGCGATGACCGAATTATTAGCGACTGGGTGGCAAAGTCGCCGACTTTCGGGAAGCGAAGTGATCACTTTCCAAGTGACTGTCGAACGCCTACTGGATCTTCATTGTCAGACTGGCTGGCTCAATATGGCCCCTGTTGTGGTACAGGAGACTGAGAAGGTCGAGTTCGCTCGATGGTACCGTACCATCGCTTCGGAAGCTCCGAGCATTTGTCGTTATGTTCATATACATCTCCTGTATATGATCACTTTGTGTGTCGGGGACCACTCGCACACGCATGCTAGGAGAAAGCACGCCAACAACATTTGGTCCATGTGCAAGAGTCGCAAGGTGGTTGTGAAGATGTCCGTTCATACACTGAGATGCCGTATCGTCGTGGAAACGTTTTTCGAAGAGAGCTCTTCGTCTTGCACGTCCACTATACATCACGTCAGCCTTGTAGCCTTGATGGAGACTGCTGCATCATTTCGAGCTGCTCACTTCAAAGTATGGGTAAAGTGGGTGAGTGGCCCGTGAGTGAGTGTCCAGCATCTAATCTTGGCTTTGGAGGTGCAAGGCCTTGAAAGCCATCCGATATCAAGGATGTACAGTAATGTCGATACTGTAGTGGACAGTAGCCCAGTATGGGAAATCCGTCAGAGTATCCTCTCCGCTGGTAACGCGCTGGATTTGTTGTCCCTACTCACAGATCATCTTGAGCAAGTGAAGGAGCGTTGAAGTGCTCGCCGTTCATCTATATGTGGGCTGCTTGGTTGCCGCAACGACGGTGCCTTCGTTTCGAGAACGACCGCGACCATCTCCACAAAGCGCAGCAGCATTGGATAACGCAGGCTACGCAGCTTGTGAGCCGGTCGCATGATCATCAAGAGGCTGCACATGGGAAACCTGAGCGTGACAGTGTTCGATGGACAATGAGATGGACATTTCAGGATCCATTGCGTGGGTAACAAGGTGGACATTTCAGGATTGATGCACTACTCCTCCTGTATTCGTTCAAGTATGTACTGGTATCTGCACATACACTGTGCTTCATAAGAGCATCCACACCGGTGGTGAGTAAATTGTAAGTAAATAGCTTCCAAAAAGTATTCATTCTTGTAGGATCCCTTTACTCACGGGCTAGAAAAAGGCCATATTGCGATTGCTTTTGAGCAGATGTAATTCGGGATAGTTCGCTCTCCCATACAAAAAAGACAAAACCACTTTTGAGTATCTCTCGAACTAAAGCACCTGCCGAAGTTTATATCCGGGTGCAATCTATTTACTTAAAAATTTACTCAGAACCGGTGCGGATGTTCTAAGTTTACTGGGTCCAAATTTGCTGGGATGTACTGTACCGTCCACCACTATGGATGGCATTCCCAAGCCAAGCTTCAAGCTGAAAAGTCGCGTCATTACGCTACAGCAGCACTCGCTCCACTGGCTTATCGAGCGTGCGTTCCTCGAGGAGCGCGCCTCCTCCATTCGAGAACTCCACGCTGCTTGCCGCCACGTCATTCGCGTTCGCCGCCGATGTCGCCATCGCTAGGGCCGCCTTCTGTTTCTGAACCGCCAGACGCAGCTTCTTCTCCTTGCGCATCGACATGCAGACGACGACAAAGGTGACGACCAGCGCAAAACTGAACGTGATGACTGCAACGAGGCAGGGCGGACCGTACGACCCGAGCCCACCACTTGTGGCTCTGCTCCCAGGACTCGTGCACCGCGGACCGCTCCACGAGGCCACCGAAGTACACTTGCAACGACTGTGGATGCACTGACCCGTGCGGATGGCCATGACGCTGCTGGTGATGCTGCCACTGCTGCTGTACGTGCAGTCCGCGTCGGAGCGACAAAATGCGTTGCCAGCCACCTCCACCGCCTTGTTCTCGGCGTCCTCGTACTCGTCGATGTGGTCTGCGATCCACTGTCGCGTCGGGTGGGTCTTTGGATCGCAACCGACAGCCATCGTCGAGTTTGGAGACGTGTCCTGGTACACGCGGATGTAGTCAATCTTGAGAAACATGGGGAACGCGTCGCAGATCGTGTTCGCGACTGGATCTAAGCCGTCGCCACGGCAAGGTCGTCCTGGGTTCGGCGGCTGTGTACCCCACGTCCCCGACAGCGCGACGTTGAAGATCATGTACATGGGCTCTTCAATCATGATCTTGACTGGGTTGCTCTGGGCTGCGTCCTGCGGTGGGTCTGTAATTGAGCTCGCTGGGATCTCGAAGAGCGGCTGACCCGAGAGCATCCACCGGATGTAGCCATTGCTGCCAGTCACCCACTCGACTTGGTACACCAGGTAGTCCGTGTACGCGGCCATGTGCACGGGCCAGTTGGCTGAGAGCGCGTCCATTTGATAGTCAAACAGCTTGACTGTGTCGCTCTGGGGCACGTCCGACTTCTCGCAGAGTGCGCTCGGGTTCCCAGGACTGCACAGGTACGCACCAGTGTAGCCATTCACCACAGGGTAGCATGTGCCGTTTGAGTTGATTCCCCAGCGCCGAGACATTGTCGCTGTCGACAATGACGCCTTGCTCATAAGGCTCAGGTCGGCGTTCGGGTCATTCGAAGCTGGACACGTGGTCAGCGAGCATTCGTTCTCCCTCACACCCGCTGTGAGAGACGCCTTGACGGTTCTGTAATCCTGCTTGAGCTTCTCGTCGGGTCTGCAGAAGTTGTTGGCCGCGTACTTGATGCTCTGGTACCACGACTTGTGGCCCCGCGCCGCTGCGTACAGGTTCGTGGGAATGTCGGGCGTGTTGGCGCCTGGGGTCGTGCACGTGCTCGTGTACACACACAGCGGGTTCGCGTCCTCTTTCGGTGGCTTGATTCTGAACGAAGCGGGCATCCCAGGTCCGAGCTGCATCGACGACGAGATATCGGCGCCTCCGCCTTCGAGGATGTCGATCTCTGGTGCGCCGCGGCCCTGATTTGGGTTCATGCCCGAGCCTGGGTTCGCATCACATGCGCTGATCCGCTGATTGTAGCTCGGGAAGACTGTGTCGTTGCACTCGTTGTAGGAGAACGGCCACATACGCGTCGTCGACGCGCTGAAGATCGCGCGGCCGAGGTTGCCCATCATCCAGATACCCGGCCACGTTGGGTAGTACCTGGTTGACTTCGCGCGCGCTCGAGGCCCACCTTCCAAGTCTGGATTTTTAGATTTGGGGCCGACGACGCCAGGCAGCTGCGCACGCACCTCAATCATACCACCCTGGAAGCAGAACTTGTTCCACGACTGCACCATCGCGGCGCGGTAGTACTGCGAAGCATATAATGGAGAGAGCGTCAGAGCGAGAGAGAGAGAGCTACATACATGGACTCGTTCTAAACAAACCAAACAAGCAAGCACTTACAAACGTAACGTCCTTGTACCCTGGCGGGTTCTGGTAGTCGTTCCAGATCTGCAGGTTGATGATCTCGTCCTGGACCTTGATGAAGAAGTAGCACGTGGGGTCTTTGTCACCATCACCGTCGTCACACGCCGTCGAAGTCATGTTGTGCGAATAGACCTCCAGCGCCGCGTTCACGCCGTCGGGCTTCTCGAGTGACGTCCACATGTGGTCCTCGCCAGGCTTGAACGAGCGCTCGGGCGTGTTGAACTCGTCGCTCATAACGAGCTCCCAGTTGTCGCCGCGCGAACTGACGTACACCTGGCGCGTCTCTGGGGTAGCAGGGTCGACCCAAGCGCGGATGCCCGACTTGGCGTCAAGATGGTGGTTTAGCGCAAGCACACTGGTGGTGCACTTCCCGACGACGAAAGCAAGCACCGCGAGTTTGAAGCATGTTGACGATCCACTCCAGTACATAGTAGCTCTTCAGATCTCGTTTGCCTTAGAGGCGTGAATAGCGCAAATGAAAGCCACTCTAACTTCGAAAGCGACCGTGCGAGAAGTGTACCCGCCAACTGTGCGATGGCCTCGTCAATCGACTTTGAGTACACTCAGTTGAACGGGATTCTGACGCCGAGTCTCATGTGTGTGAGGCAGTTGGAGAGTTGACGAGGCAGTTGACGAAAGCTTTACCTCGGGTTGGTGATGGACCGATGGCCAAGGGGATCGTCGTTGGAAAAGTTGTCGTGCCATGTTAAGTAGTGATGACCTCTGTGGAAACTAAACTACACTGGCTCAGCGGCGCAGGCGATTGAGTGCATCTTGCTTCGGAGGTCTCTTATTTTAAGAGTTACAGAAAGATTGGGATCTCTAATTTAGGTCCTTAATCAGCCGAATTACCATTGATTTGGACAGTCTGGCTATCGCAATATTTAGTGGATAATCGTGGTTCGTTTTTGTTTTTACAGATATCTGGGCTGCGTGAGGCGTACGCGGTAGTGGGGATGTCGGGACCGTTCGCGCCCTTTGTCGTGCAACTGAATGTGTAGATGCAGTCAGAGCCTTCGCCGGAAGGGTAGATCGTGCGAAAGTCCTGCGGTATGCCTGGCCCGAGCGAAATCGCCGAGCCGCCGCCTTTGAGGAGATCGATCTCTGGTGCGCCGCGATCTTCGTTCGGGTTCAGACCGTGGCCTGGGTCCAAGTCACACGCGCTGATGCGCTGGTTGGATGAGTTGAAGACCTTCTCGTTGTAGGAGAAGGGCCACATGCGACTGGTCGAGGCGCTGAAGATGGCTCGTCCCAAGTTGCCCATCATCCAGATACCTGGCTACGTCGGGTAATACTTGATGGTGGCGGCTCGCGCAGAGCTGGAGCCACTGGCGATGTCGGAGTTTCCAGACGCAGAGCTGACGGCCCAGTCAGTTGCGTGCACACCTCGACCATGCCGCCCTGGAAGTAGAACTTGTTCTACGACTGCACCATCGCGGCGTGGCAGTACTATAGTCAAACGAAGAGCAAAAACATACACACAAGCGAGCACGTCAACATCAGTCCAGGCGAGCAAAGCATTGTGAGGAACCAAGCTAGGCATGCAAGCCAATTACACGTACAAACGTGGCGGTCTGGTACCCGGGCGGGTTCTGGTAGTCATTCCAGACGCGCATGGGGATGACCTCGTCCTGGGCCTTGATGGGGGGGGCAAAGTGCCTAACTTGTTTATAAGTTTGGCCGGACTTCTCTTCTGCCAGAGGGAACTATCCAGCGTCATACTAATCTACATGTACAGTCATGGCTTTTACATACCCTAGAATGGAGAC
>JAASGT010000671.1:0-18906 GCA_023334315.1 Globisporangium alternatum
AAGACCGTTCGGGTGCGATCATCGCTGACGACACGCTCGCTCGTCTGTTCACGTTCCCGAACGTGATCATCACGGGCCACCAGGCGTACTTCACGAAGGAAGCGCTCGACAGCATCGCGCACACAACGATGGAGAACATCAGAGCCTATGTGCAGGGAGCCAAAACGCCGAACCTAGTGGAGAACGGCGAGCCAAAGTAGCCAACCATTTCTTTGTGTTACTGAGAGCCTGAGAAGTATTCGTACAGAGTATCGCCAATTAATGAAACCTGTTGCAGTTGTATCGAGCCAATGCAGATGGAGAAGAACTGGAGCGGCCCGCGCATGTGATGCAGTAGAGTGAAGACCTGAGAGGATTATAACAGCAACATACAATTTCTACAATGAGAGTCTGATTTTCTTCCTGTCAGAATATATGAGAAACAGATATGAAAGCGCACCTCGTCTTCACGCTTGTAATCCAGAGCTCGAGACCCCCGTGAAGAACCTGGCAGCGAGTCCATTCGAATGGCTACGAAGTCACAGAGCCTAGCCAAGAAGAACTCTTCGTTGACGCCTCTCGCATCTTCTTTCTCTGCATTTGCGAAAGCGCTCTCTGGCTGCGAAATGTGTTCTGTCCATGCTGCTTTCCACTGTGGGTTGAGAAATCTCATACTTCTGCAAGAAGGCGATGCCACTTCATCACGCCGGAGCGCGTATCCGCTGTTGCACGTTGGTTAAAACAAGAGTGAATGAGTATTCCAGCCAGCAAGCAATCAGACAAGCTCGACAGTTCAATTATAAATGATGCGTACCAAATGAACGATGGCGGTAATGAACTCAGGAGCTCGCTGGCCGATGTTTCTACTGAGTGGTTCGCACTCTCCTCGAAATGATTGGACACACGAAGGTTCTGCCTCTGCTTCCACAAAACATCAACTCAGGACACTAGTATTTAGCAACAGCATAAGAATGCCACTCCCATTCTAGAGCGTACCTCTTGCTGCAGCTCGTGCTCACTCGCATCGTCACTGATGATGCCAAACGCAGTTGTGCTTGAGGACTCGCAGCTCTCAATCAGCAACTTCACTATGGCGCCGCCACTTACGGACGAGCAGTTGATCGTCACAATCTCACGAGCGCTGCTTGCTCCTCGCGACAGCAGACACTCACTCAAAATCGTCAGAATCACGATCTCAATTGCGTCAAGTTGCGCGTCGTTGTCAGTGACGGATTCTGCGACCACGAGTCCATTCCGGAGCCAAACGCCTTGTTGCAGCGTTGAACTCTCGTCAATTTCCGATTTTTCGATGCGAATGTGCTGCAGCGGCCGCCCCAGTAGCAACTGAGCGTCCTTGCGGTAGTTCTTGACAATGTAGTCGATCATTTCCGTGTGCTTCGACAGCGCCAGTCGCTGCTTTGACGCATCGAGGGTCTCCAACCGCTTGGCGCCTAGCAGCATCGAGAGCGCGGCACTCACTGTCTCCAGCATCCTTGTCGTCATCGTGTTCGATATAGCACTGCGCTCGCACGGCTGCTTGTCGCTCACAAACACCAGCAGCAGCTCCTGTTTGGTGACGTGGTATGCGATCTTGCGGTGCTCGGACTCGAGCGTGTGCAGCACGTGGCGCGACGCACCGCCCTTCGTGGACGCGTGGTAGATGGCGCTGAGGATGCCGACGGTCGCGCTGGGTGGCGTGTGCACCTCACCGTACTCGCGCACGAGCACGGGAATGCCGATGGCGTTGACCACCAGCAGCAGCGCGTTCGTGGAGCGCGCGTCGGCGTCGTCCTCGTGGAGTGCTGCGAAAGATCGCATTTCATTCTTCAAATGTGACGCTTTGCCAGCAGCAGGTAGTAATGTAGCCATCTTGCTTTCCAAACCAACCAAAAGCGGTACAGTGTACCGTTTCGATAGGTCTACTGTTATGGTAGGTCCTGTATAAAGACCATGCTCAGGAAGCGCCAATCAATCAGGCTGGCGAGCGCATCAAGCCATTCATCAGCATTTCCGAAGAGCTCCTCGCAAGCGCTCCAGACAGACAGAGCCAACTGAACGATGAGCTCGCAGCGCGGCAACGTGAAGAAGGGCGCGCCCAAGTACCAGAACTCGTTCGCGTTCAAGCACAACCCCAAGTCCAAGAAGACCGAGCGCATTCTCTCGATGCCGATCTACGGCCTCTGCGAGAAGTGCCGTAAGCAGATCGAGTGGCGCAAGAAGTACCGCAAGTACAAGCCGCTCACGCAGCCCGCGTCGTGGTGAGTCGGCATTTCACTTGTGTGTACTAGTACGCTATGTGTGTGCGCTTGCGCTCGTGTGTACTGACAGTGCTTATTGGTTTTCTCTGTTCTTGTGTGCAGCATCCACTGCCACCAGAAGAACGTCACATCCGCGTACCACGCGTCCTGCGATCCATGTGCCAAGGTGCGCAACTGAACCTTTATGTAAATACCTCAATAGCCCATGCCGTGCAGGTACTAACCCGTGTCAAATTCTGTACATCTAAACAGGAGCGCAACATCTGCGCCAAGTGCTGCCAGACGAAGGAGATCGTGCTGAGTGAGCAGGAGCTGGCGCTCATCCGCGCCAAGGAGGCCAAAGAGTTCGAGACGACTCTCGAGAGCATGCGCGAGCGTGACCGCCGCGCGCATCTGCGCAAGGCTGAGAAGGAGAAGGAGGAGGAGCGCCGACTGCGCCGCGAGGCCGCCGGTGAGGCAGGCAGCGACGCCGAGGGCGGCCGCGCCGACGGCTACGAGTCCTTCGACGAGGACATGGACGACGACGACGACCTGTAGAGCCGTTGTTGGCGTCACACACACGACAGCGTCCGTCCGCATTAGAGTCGCCTTGTTGCGCGCTTTCCTTGTCTTTTGCTTTTTACAAACTAAATTGAACCAATCAAGCTGCTTGTTTCATTATTTTAGCCAATCGTATTGCAGTATCTCAAGAATTTTTTTGCAAAACTACAATTTTGCAACATGACCAAAGCGTGAATCAACAAGCGGCGCATTGACGATCGACCATGGCGAGCAGCCCGAGCCACTTCTGCGTGATCGAGCTCGACGGCTGGGAGACGTGGTGGCAGGAGACGCGCGCGGGCAGCGTCACGACGTACGTGTCCATCGTGCTCTTCTTCCTCTCGGCCGTGCTCGCGCACCCGATCGCGCGCAGCATCTTCTTCCTGCTGCGCAAGTTCACGCGCAAGAAATGGCTGTGCGTCCCATGTTTTCGTTCACGCTCTCTCTCTATTGCCACACATGCAGTTCATTAGACGCATACTCACAAAACTACACGTGTAATGCATGCACAGGTGGCCGGACGACGCCAGGGTGCTCATGATGTGGCAGACGTCGCTGCTCTGCCGCGCGGGGCTGCTCTGGATCGCGCTCGTGGTCTCACGCCTCTCAATGTTCCTCTGTCAGTGGCCGTCATGGCTCTTTGGCGTCTGCTTCATCATCTGGATGGACGCCGGCGGCAACCTGCTGCGAGCGGTGCGTCCATGTATATGCACTGTATGTCCTTAGTACTGGATACTAACATTGCGTCGTTTATGTGTGTCCATTCTCCAGGTGATCGTCCGCAAGGGCGTCGAAGGCTACAGCGCATCCGAGGAACCTGGCCGCAAGACACTGCTGCACGAAGGAACGGCCTTGGCCAAGATGCTTCTGCTCATCTTCGTCGTGTACACGTACTACGTCGCGTCGTTCATCAGCGACGACAACCACGTGCGCCTCGTGTTCTCTACGGGCTTCTTCCTGGCGATCGCCATCTCCATGCTGCCACTGGTATGAACTCGATGTACTGCCAGGTTCTAACAAGCAAGAATCATCATCTAATCATTTTATATATTGATCTGCTACTGATACAGCTCCGCAACGTCATGGGCGCGCACTACATGTTCCTGACCAACATGCTGCATCTGGACACGCACATCCACGTCCGGGGCACGTCGAAGGGCAGCATCAGCGACGCGCCGTTGGGCTTCATCGTGTTGGACACGGACGACAACACCAAAACATTCATTCCCGCGGGCGGCACTGTCACGTCCACGACCGCGGTCTACCACTCGCACTTCTGGCCGCTGCGGCTGGCCATCCGCCTGCCGCCACAGACTCCAGCAGCTCAAGTGCGTGAGTTTCTGCAGGAGCTCGACCAGCTGCTCTTCTGGGACGGCCGCTTCCTGCCACGTCACACGAGTACGGTCATGGCGATGGAGTCCATGACAATGACACCGTCCATGCAGGCGGCTGCTGCGCTTGCTCGAGAAACAAGCGGTGCCGGTGGTGGTGGAGGTGGCCCAATCGCTGCGACGGCGGCCTCGTTTTCTCAGGCGAACCGGTCGAACCGCTCGAGCAGCGCCGCGCAGCCGCAAGACGATACGTCGCGCATGCTCTTTGAGCTCAATCTGCAGGAGGAGAATCAGGTCGTGCAGCGCGCCCGTGGGGACGAGAGCTACATCGCACTGCAGGCGAACGAGCGCTGGCTCATCAACTTTAGCACGTTCATCAAGGGCAAGCGCAAGCCAAAGTTCCGCCAAGTGCGCGCCGCGGTACGTTATGGTTTCTTTGGAGTCGACATTGGTTTCAGTGTATAGCTGACATTGTAATGTGTTTGTACGGAACATCAGTACATCGAGGCTATCACGAGACTGATTGAGAAGCAGGGTATCGGCTACGGCGGCCATATCCAACCGCTTCTTACAACGGTGAACGAATAAGAGAGAGAGGTACACAGACACAAATATACACTCTCAACAGCACACGACTGAAGCTCCTATGGCGCACCGACAGAGACGAACTGGTTCATCTCAGTCTTCTCCTGCGCCTCGCCCAGGCGCACGCTCGCTTCGATGGTCGCCATGTACATCGCCAGGTCGCCGTCGTCCGGCAGCACTTGCAGCAGCTCTTCCGGGCCGAGCGTCGAGCAGATGTGGTTCAAAACACTCTCCAGGATTGCGATCTCGTCGTGTGCAGATTCGTCCTGCAGCACAGTACAATAAGCACCAAGTCGACAATGTGTGAGTTACAAGATCGAGAGGAGGCGAGAATTCAAGCAAGCAGTTGAAAATCGGTACCTCAGACGAGTTTTCGGAAATTGCCGAGAGCGTCTTGATGAGGAAGCTCCACTCCTCGAGCGTGACGCAGTAGCACTTTCCGTACGGCAGGAAGAGGTTGACGAAGTCTGCACGGGCTGCGATCAACTGCAGGCCGTTCACCGTTCTGCACAAGAGAGAGAAGTACAACAGGGTTAGCAATTCCTTTCTACAGCAACAAGGGAGTTTTGGAGCGTACCTAGACAGGCGAGGCAGTGTCAGAAGCACAATCAGCGCATCAAAATCGTTCTCCAGCTTCCACTTTGTTGCTGATGATGGTTCGGATGACGAAGGCGCGTTCTTGTTGCGCTTTTTGTTTGCAGTAGTTGGAAGAGGAGTCGCATCATACACGCGCAGGATCGCTGAGGGAGAAACCAGATCCTCCTCCTGCTGGAGCTCGAGCGTCAGTGTGAACAGGAAGCGCAGTCTGCTACGTAAGCGCTCTGACGATGTTGACGATCCCTCACTCGGCAAGCAGCGCGTTTCCAGATACTCGTGGACCCAGTCAGGCAGCTGAGCCCAAAATTCGTCTCTAACTCCATCTGTTCCTTTCTTGTCGAACAGCTTCAATAGAATTGACTGGACACGCACCTCATCGTCTTTGTCCTGATCTCCGCTGCTTCTCTTGCTCAGACTGGAGACGAAGGAACTCAGTTTCACGCACAGTGCCATCATCTCCATGCCAACCGCCGCCTTCATGCGCTTGAGGTCGTCTTCGTCCTCGTGGAGCTCTTCCTTCTCCACAAGCTGTTCCAGCGTCGGGAACATCTCAAGCGCAAACACAAGGAAGCGCAGCACGAAGCACTGGTTTGCCACGAACGGCATCGTCGTTGTCGCACTGGTGGTGATGCTGGCGGCAGCACCTGTAGAATTAGCAGAGCGACTAAGCGTCAATCGCTGGATCGAAGGCTCAGCAGCTTCTCCGATGACGCTCAAACAGAAGAGCAGGCTCGCAAACACGGCTTCCTGTCGACGCACAGCACTCGTGAACACTCGCTCGAGGATCTGTACGAGCACCGTTGGTGCTTGTTCCAGGAGCGCGTGTGCGAACGAGGACGACGTGAAGTGCTTGCCTGTGTCGGTGGTCGTCGTCACAGTACTTGGCTCTGTGACTTGGACGAGCAGCTCTGGGTGTGTCACGCTTAGATGGACGAGTGCATCCAGGTGGTCGCTCAGCAAGTGCTTCACGTGACTGGCCATGGACTCGTACGAGCAGATGGACAGGAAATGGTCGACGCTCTTCTCATCCTCTTGAGTCACCTTGAACGCCTCCCAGGCTTCGAACGAAGTGCTCGAGGCGCGCAGAATCAACACGAGCGTCGCGATCTTCACCAGTACGCTCTGACTCGTCGACTCCGTGAGCTTCTCGAGGCCAAACTCGATGTCCTGCAGCGACCAGACGAGCGTCGAGTCCACGATCAGACGGGAGAGCTGCTCGGGGGCGTACTTGCCGTAGTGCAGCAGCACGGTGCGCGTGAAGTTGCTCTCGTTGCTCTGTCGTGTAGAGTACGCGGCCGTTTGGCTCGTGCCGATCGACGGCAGCGACTCGGACGACGGGAACACGAAGGCGTCGAGGTACTTGCCCGTGGCGTCGATCACTTCTGAGCGGTTCGCGTTGTCCATGATCGCCTGGAAGCGCTGCATCACGTCACTTGACGGGACGTTGGACGCCACGAACAGCAGCGCCGCTCGCGACAAATTCCGATGCGACGCTGACGTGAAGATGTTGGCGAGATCCGCCGCGCAGGCCTTGGCGATCGTGTCGTACAGCTTCGTCTCGAGCTCCAGCGCCAGCTTCTCCTTCTCATCAACGATAGAACTACTGGAGTTCTTTTCGCCAGTGATCGAGTCGTTCGTGACACCACTGGTGCTGCTATGCATATGCAACAGGTCGAGCCCGACGTCTGCACGGTACCGGTAGAGCGAGAAGAGACTGAGCAGCAAATCCAGCTGGCTAGGCTTGATGCCGTCCTGAGTCGACAAAATCCCGTTGCGCATGTACGAGAAGATGAGCGACGGCGGGCTCTGCTGGAAGATCATCACGCTCTGCTTCAGCTTGTCCGGAGGATTTGAAAAAAGATCACGAGAGCTCCGGCGCATTTCGAACTCGGCTTCTGGGAGCAGATCCGCCGCCGCCATGCTACCCAAGCGGATGAAATCCTGTCTTGTGCTCTCTCCTGATGCTGGTGCTGCTGCGGGTTTTGGCAGCAGCACGACGTACGAGTCCAAAGCCGCGATCTGCGACGGCGGGAACGGGATCGGTTGCGTGCACAGCAGCTGCGGCTGCGCAGGCTGCGGCACGAGCGACTGGCTCAGCGCGCGGCTCGCAGCGACGTAGTGGCACGGACTCCAGATGGACCAGACCTGCAGGCCCGAGAGCGTCGCGACGAACAGAAATGAGCTGTTCGCAGCGATGCACACCACTGGCGACGAGAACTTGTAGTACATGACCACGCGTCCCGACTCGCTCGTCTCGTCTGTATCAGCGGCTGCTCCAGTGGCGGCGGCGTCCTCTTCGTCGTCGGATACATCACTGAGACTCGAGAACGACTCGTTGTTGCTGCTCTTGCCCGTGACAATGTTGTTTTTGCGCCGTACCTTGATGGGTGTGTGCATGCCGCGCGACTTGGTGCGCTCGCCCTTGCCGAAGACCTTCTTGGACATCTTCTTGCGCGTCAAATCGGCCTCCTGTGAGAGGAAGTAGTACAGAAACGCGTCTCTTTCGGTGGCCACCAGCAAACGCGTGTAACTCCGCGCCTCAACGCTCACCTGGTTGTCGATCGTCTCGGGGAGGAACTTGAGCGACTGCACACAGTGGTTGGGTGGCAAGAAGCGCTGCAGCAGAACCTGCACGTCGTTCTCACCCACAAAGTACGACAGCGCCTGGTTCACGCGGATGTCCTGGCTCTTGACAAGTCCCGCGAGATTCCACGCCTCCTGCTGGGCTTCGTTGCGTCCGAGCACCATCGGCACGTGATCCTGGTCGTCAAAGATACGCCTCTCGTCGCGCTGGTCCGTGTCCATCTCGCCGTAGCTCGAGCACGGGATGGGCACCTCCACGAACGCGTCCAGGGCGTCCAGCGACGAGATGTTGACACAATCTGTCTCGTCCTCTGGCACCTGTCCACGCGAAGAGGACTCGTTGTGGACATCTTTTTTGTCGTGATGGTGAAACGGGTGGTGGTGGTTTGGAGCGTGCAACTGGCTCGTCTGCAGAGACAGTGGCTTGTATGACGCACTGCTCTCGGCCTCCTTGGCGCTACGCACGTGAATTTCCATGACGCGCACCTCGGTCTGCGACGCGTAGGCGACGTACACGCCGTGGATCGCGACGAACTCGACCTGCAGGTACGCGTGCTGCTGCGACATATCGACCTTGAGCTCCATCACGTGCTCGAAGAAGCCACGGCTGCACTGCCAGATGTTGAGCACCGTGCCCATGGCCACGACCACGCGACCTGTGAAGCTGCACACGGCCACGCAGTCGGCCTTGCGCTTGGACGACGGGCTCTCGAGCACGCCCAGCGGCAGCGTGTAGCCGCGCACCATCTTGCGCTCGCGCCAGTCGTGGTACACGCACAAAAACGTCTCCGCGTCGTCGTCGTCGCCATCATTGTCGCCACCGCTGCCGGTAGCTGTTGTGTCGCTCTCGAGTGTCACGAGCGAGTCGGAGAAGCTCGTGTAGTGCAGCGCGTAGATGCGCCGGTGGATGGACGCGAACTCGTGCAGCAGCGCTGCGCAGGAGGCCGCGTAGACGCGGATGACGCCCTCAGACGCGCTCGCGACAGCGAAGGTGCCGTCGGCCGTGGTGCGCGAGGCGCTCACGAGGCAATGCGCTGCGGGCGTGGCCGGCAGCGCCAGCGAGCGCACGAAGAGCGACTCCATCACGTGTGGATCTGAATCCGAGTTGGCTTGCTTTTGGCTTGTCACCCCAGAAAATCAGACAACGTCAAAATTGGAAGGACGTACTTATGTGAATCTTTCCAGTACGCAAATGAAGGAATCGTACCTTAATGGATATATACAGTACCATATTTGACACCAAAGAATGCATACGGCACACTCATCCACGCCAACAAGGATGACGAGCCTGCTGTGATGGTGGCTGACAGATGGGGAACTATAAGATGGCAGTCCATTCTGCTGCCCACGTGCAGGTCATCAAGTGCCAGCAAGCAAACATGTAAACTTTGCAGGTGGAGGGCCGTTTGCGGGTGAGAAGAAAGCGAGGGAGGGAGCTCTTCAAGCTCTCGCAACCTGAGTTTTGTAGCCACCAGCATTTGAGATAAAACGCCACCGAAGAGATCCTTCCAGGCTAAGAACTCAATTACTCACGCAGATAAACGCATTCCCTACTTTTACTGTGGTCAAACATTTGATTCTGTAGCAATTTAGGTTTTCTCTCCAGTAGAAGTGCAGACTTCAACGATCCAATTGAGTCGTGTGGCGTTTGTGGTGGTACTGCACACCGAACGCCATGGACTGACTATAAAAAACGTCATCCAATAAAAAAATGTTTGCATCTAGCTGAGACTCTGCTGCTGCACGTGGCGGCGGTCATTTGAGAGACGCTAGAATAATGCAAGTCTTGTTTCATCATGGCACATGCCACTTGGTCTCGAGCAACGAAGAAATATCCCAAGCAAAGGGTGAAAAGTCGTGAACAAAACACGCTTTTTCCACACACAAACAAGAGAAAGATTCGGTTCACCTCCTCTTTTCGCACTCTCTCGTTCTGGTGACACAAAAGTGCCTCTGCCACCATCTGCCTCACTCGTCTCCGCAAGAACGCAACAGTCGGTGGCACGAGCCCCAGTTGTGTGATCCGCCTCTACCAGCGACAGACCGACTTACCTTCCGCTATGCTCTGGACTCTTCCGACTCAAGAGCAGCAACACAACAGAGCAGCAACAAGCGAGCAAAGGCGCCACTTGACCCCACCGCCCGAGCCAAAGCTTCCTTCCCAAGCAGCATCTGCGTCGCCGGTCCTCTACGTCTCGCTCGCTCCCGCCTCTATCTCTATCAGCGCTTGCGTGTGTGTGTAGACAGCTGCCTTCTCGCCTTTATCGCTGCGCAGCTGAGCCCAAGAGCTCACCTCAAGAGCTCCGGACGTACGTCGCCATCTCCTGACTGACAGATCCGCAGTACCTACCAGCGAACGACCGCACCCGTCCATCATGGCGTACGGACGGACGACCACCAGCGGCTACGACTCAGCCAGTGACAACGAGAGCGAGTCGTCCTTCTCGTCCACGTCAACCATGGACTCGGACTTTGAGATCCCCATGGCGCTCAAGAACCTGCGCGTCTGGGGGAACGAGCGCGTGTCGGCCAAGCTCTCGCAGACCATCTCCAACATGACGTCGATCCGCGAGAGCGAGTCCATGCGCTTCAGCATGGTCACGGCGAGCAAGTGGAAAAAACAGGGCTACCACCCGTACAAACCCGACGCGTCCGGCTACACGGCGCTGCATCGCGCGGCCAAGCGCGGTGATGCTGCCGTCGTGACCTCGCTGCTCGCCATGTACGACGGCAAGCCACTCGACCTCGCGTCCATGAAGTCGTACAAGCAGGAACAGACCGCGCTGCACATCGCCGCCAAGTACGGCAACCTCGAAGCCGTGCGCCTGCTCGCGACCCCCGAGTTCCGTGTGCTCGTGAACCATCCCGACCGCAACGGCAACACGCCGCTGCACTTTGCCGCGACGTCAAATACCCCCGCGGCGTCTGCAGTTGTCGCGCTCTTGCTACTCAAGGGCGCAGACGCGACCACAAAGAACCAGCGAGACGTCTTCCCGATCATCGCGCACGTGCTTACAGCGCAGGACGACGACCCGGAGATCGTGCGACTGCTGATGAAGCACGGCAGCGATCCGAACACGATCGACGCAGCAGGTAACACGGTACTGCACATTGCAGTATCGCAGGGTCACTGGAAGATCGCGGCGTGTCTAGTGCGCGAACACGCGAGCATGACGATCCGGAATAACGAAGGCGCGATGGTGCTCGACATTCTGTCTCCAGCGCAGCTCGGGTGGCTCGCAAAGTTCATCGTGCACCCACCCGAGTGGGTCCCGTACTCGGCGCAGAAGTCGTGCATGGCGTGCTCCAAGAAGTTCAGTTTCCTCGTGCGCCGTCACCACTGCAGGCTCTGCGGGCGCATCTGTTGCGGCCCGTGCTCGCGCTACAAACGCAAGCTGCCGTTCACGGATTCGAACATCAAGAACGCCGCCAAGGCGCGCAACCAGCTCGTCAAGGTCTGTAGCACGTGCATCACGGTGCGCGAGGCGAACGACGACGACGTGTCCTGGACGAGCACGCAGCCGTCCGACCGGTTAATAGCCAGCGACATTTCGATGGGCTATGACGATGAGTATTAGAGAAGCAGGCAAGCAAGTTGAAGAATCAAGACAACGGCTGACGAAGGACAAGTGGTTCGAACGAAGAGCTACGAGATGTCTGCAGCCGGCGCTAAGAAGGAGCGCGAACAGGTCGAGAGTGCAGAGGGAATAATGAGGTCCAGCAGATGCAGCCAAAGCAAAGTGTCCGAAGTGCCCAGAGAGAGCTGTCGTGAAGAGCGCGCGCAGAAGCGAATTGCGTGCCAAATTGTTATTTAAGCGCAGCTCTTTGGTCGCGTGGCGGAAGGCAGCTGCTGGGCTGCTGCTGCCCATCTGTGATGGACAATGTAGAGATAATCAGGTTTTTTCTTTTTGTAAGTGTGAAAATGGAGCGTGGTGTTGAAATTACTCTTCTGCTCTCTCGACGGATGGTAATCATGGCGTTGAGCTGCTGGCCGTGTGAGCCAAGCGATTCTGTGGCCCATGCGTCGGTGTCCACACGCTCACAACAATCACATGGACACCAAGCAGACCAGATGACGTAGTCGTCATCCTGGCAATCAACACCGGTCGTCCTTGTTCTGAGCAGAAACTAAAGCGCTGGCCATCACTTTGTCTTTCGGTTGGCTTCATTCGGTTTAGGCAAAGACGCAAAAACACATTCCACATGCACAAGCCCTACGGTGGTCCTCTCTCTCTTCTTCGTCTCTCGTGCTTTCGCTGGCACTTGGTCCTGACTTGACCGTCGACTGACTGCTAAATCACCACGACGCCGCTCTCTTCCCCAGTCTACGCCTGGTACGCGCCGTGCGTCGGGAGCATCATCGGGCCGCCGTCTTTAATGCTGCAATGATACAAATGTGAGCACTTGGAAAGACGACTGAGTGAGTGGGTGTAATAACACAACAGCGTACCTCTTGAAGTAGTAGTAGAGGAAATCCGCCATCATGAGCATGTGGCCGATCTGCACAAAGATGACCGCGTAGCCCACGTGCTGGCCGGCGTCCTTCTCTCCCAACTCGTGGTACGACGAGAACCAGAAGACCAGGTGCAGGAAGCTGCCGAACGCCAGCGCGTACACAAAGTGCGAAATGCACGACTCCACGGCGCCTCCGCCCTATATAACACAAAACGATTGCATGGCAATACGTCAGACCTTGTGGACCGTATGCAGCGCAATAAAACCCCAATAGAAACACGTACTCGCTTCTGGAACATGAAGAGCTGCGGCAGAATAGCAACGGCCTCAATGTAGAGCGCGATCGTCCACGCGACGTCCGCAAACCAGTTGCGGTTCAAGTTTGGGTGGATGAGCTGCACACAGCAGTAAACAAGGCGTCAGCAACCATCACCAGCGACTATCCCCTCACTAGCCTCGCCTTATAGTTCGTACCATTCCGAAGAAGATGCACGGCAACAGGATGTAGAGCGCGCCGAGCTCCGTGGGCACGTGCAGCCATCCGAAGGTGTCGTAGCGCAGCTCGTACGTCGAGTTGAAGCGCACCATGACCAGGTAAATCACGCCACAGCACATCACGAGCGCACTGATCTCGAGGAAAGAGTAGAGCCAGTCGCCGCTGCGGTCATACGGGAGGTACCCCTGGTAGCGCAGGATGGAGCTGAGGCGGAAGAAGAACACGAACGCATACAGCTCGAGCGTCTTCAACGACAATCCTGATATGTTGTGACGCAAGATCGTCGCATCACAGGGACAATAGAGAAACATGTGAGACGTTTATAAGCAACACCAGCATCATTCATACACTTTCGCACCTGCCACGGAGCGCTGCGAGAACGCCTTAAAGATCAGGAACGCGAATCCGAACGCGCGCGCAAAAGATCCAAGCGTCTACGACACCACAACACCAGCATTTGTCCACCCAGTTAGTCGCCGTTCCTCAGTACACAGCACACACAAGCACACCGTCAAACACAGCGCAGTGCGCACCATGAGAAACGAAAAGTCGCCGTCGCTGAAGAGGTGGTAGCAGAAGAGCACGAGCACAAAGAAGCCCGACCAGAGCGCAATGTTGCTCTTGTGCGTCGCCATGAACGCGCTGCTCGTTTCAGGCGTTAGCAGAATGCAAACAGACAGAGAGACACACAGTCGTCAGCACCACCATACAGTGAGAGAGAGAGGCACACACACTCGCGCATGTCACCACAGCAGCCACGTACGCGCCGCGCGACTTGTCCTTGGAGGAGAGATCCATCGCTGCTGCTCAGCTCACGCGCTTCTTCAAAATGAGCGCAACATCGCTCCCCTGCTTTGCTGGCTCGCGCGGCTAGAATGGTAATTTGGGGAAAAGCGCGGCGCTGAGGAAATCTGAGGGATCTGGCCGTCTTCTGAGAATCCTGCGTCTCTCTTGCTTTTTGTATTTGTTGCAGGCGTAAGGCTGGAGAGAGACGGCGGCCCGCCAGAGCATACAAAAAACAAGAGAGACGCAGGACCGCGGGTTTTGTTGAGGCACTATGGGTTTTTTTATGTTGTAATGAGGGTTTTATTTCTTATGATTTATTGCGGGTTATTTACTCTATTTAGCGCGGATGGAGCCGTGTCAGAATTGTAAAGCCCGATTTGTGATAGTAACCCCGATTTTCAAGTCTGAAAAGGCTGGCAAATAAATAGAAAGGGATAATACTTGCAACCTTAAGACTGCCAAGGCAACCTTATCACATAAAAAGCAACTGTATTCATGATGTAACCCAGTAATTTATGCTATTAATTACATGATTTATTTCAAATAAATGAAAATAACCGTTATATAACAGTTAGATTATTGTTGACCGCAATGAAAGGTGCATAAATTGTGATGACAGGATAAATTACAGTGGATGAAACATCCCTTTCGGGACCAAACTGTTGCATCAAGGGACACATATTTCAGCCAGGGTCATTGAGAACAAATATTCTAAATGGGACGGCAAGCGCCACAGTCACTTCCAAAGATGGAGTCGAGCAAGACAGCCAAAGCAGCAGTGGGCGAGAAAAGTAGCAAAATCGCCGACCCCTGTGAATGTGTATGCCACGATGTACATGCGCAGAAGGTGCTACACGAGACAACACACAGCGGCCTGAGCCACCAGCCGATGCGCTCGTGCAGTTGGCGCTCAACCCATTCCACTCGCTGCTTCATGTGCTGGTCAGGCATGCGCGCGTCTTGTTTGCCTTTACGTACGCGAGGTACTCACATCTCTGGAACTCTCGCTGGACAGTGCGAACGCTAGCGTCGACGCACAGCTTCTTGCGCAGCTCACTGGCCGAGTACTCGCCAGTGGCGGCGTAGCGCTTGAGTCTCATGCAGTCGTGGAACTTGAGCTGGCGCGGCCGTCCGGTGCTCTTCTTTGTGCCGTACGTGCTCGACCTCTTAAGGAACGTGTAGACAGTGTTCTTCAACGGATCCACTGCCTTGGCGATGTCGCGGATAGACATCTTCACTGCCGCGTACGCCAACACTTGACCCTGCTGGAGTTCAGTCAGACCCGGTGCTCTTCCCATCGCTGCGGCGCTCCCGCAGCTAAAACAGCAGTGTTTTGTACGCCACCTAGTGTTGACTCGCTGTTTGACGCCATAATACAGCGCTAGAGCGCATCAAACGCCCCCAAACAGCTCGCTTTGCCTCTGTCCCTTTACTTTTGTCGCACTCTTAAAGTAATATCTTGGTTCTTGTGGCCGTCCTGACGCACCAAGAGGTCAAATCGAGCTGAAATTTTACCACAAGAACATTCACAAATGGGTCTATAAGCTCTGGAAAAAGTTCGTCCGGAAACTCATTTTTGCGCGCGAAATTCAAATTATTGAGATTTTTTGGGGTGTCCCTAACTTTTTGGTGCGCACTGTATCTAATAGAGTGACTATTGTTACAAACTAAGAAAAAGAAAACATTCACGAAACGTTCTACCTCCTAAACCTAGACTGTACCACTACATACGGCCATGTACCGACTAGCATCAGTGGCAGGATCTGCCATTTACCATTGGGTATACTTAAAGGTCCCGTTGCCCACTTATTTCAAAAACGCCCCCTCCCATTCGCGCCATTGTAAATCTGCGATCAACCAGGAATAAGCGAGCGCGTGGCCGAGCTGAACGATGCCGCTATGACGCACGAAGCAGGTGCGCAAGAAGTAACTGCCGACGTCAGCGGCTTTGCCTACACACGGCTGCGACGATGTAATCCTTTCCCGCCGAAAGCGAGCCGTTCATATTCCTGTCTTTGTCGTCCAGTGGTGGCGGTGGCAGAGTAGCGTCTGATGCTGCCCTCTCCGCGGACGAAGGTACCAGTGACGGCACTGCGACGCCTCCTACGTCGAACGCGACTGTTGCGACGGGAGCGGACATGAAATCGTTGAATTTTGACTCGTGGGACGATTTCCACTCGTATATGAACTTCTACATGGCGAGGACGTTTCAGCTCAGTGGATGTGTGCTTGCTGTCTCATTTAATTTTGTGTCGCTTACGAGTGGTGAGTTGTGGTTTGTTTTTTAAGTTCTTTCGATTGCGAACGACGGTGGCTGGTGAGTCACGAAACTGAACGATCGCAAAGACCAACTCGAGCACGTCGCCGATTCCAAAAGAGTGGCAGTTCTACTCTAAGTACCTTGAATACACACATGCTGGCGAGTACAAGCACTGCGGAAAGGGGAAACGTGTTCACCAAGATATGCGACCATTGGGATGTGAAGCGAAGGTGTGTAGCAGCTTGTTGATGGGGGTTTTGCATAATTTTCGCTCGGTTTGTGCCAGTTCGTGCTCAGTTTGTAATGTCGGCACTGTGTGTTTCTAGATTTATTTGTGTGTTCAATACCGAAGCGACAGCTTGTGTGTTCACGTCACGACAGCGAAACTCGCACACAATCACGAGACCACCAACCGCAGCTACGATCTACATGCATCGACCCAGGCAGCCTGGAGTGAAGAAATGATCGACACAATCGACCTTCTGCGCAAGCACGGCGCAAAGAAGAAAAGCATTCAGTAGTACATCGTCGAGAACTCGTCGCTTTCACCCACATTAAAATACATTGCGAACCTGATTGTCAAGCTGAAGAAGCGGCAGAAGGGTCCAAACCGCCTGTCGAGCTGCTGCACCCGTGGATGCGCGAGTTCTGCAAGGAAGAGCCTACAACGTAGGGAGGGTGTTCTCTGACGCCATCGATTCGACGGTATGATAGTAGTGATAGCAGATTTAAAGTGGGTTTTTGTTTTGAGGAATCTACCTTGAATGTTTTATCTGTAGACTGTTGCAACTTGCATCACTCTCTAGACTAAGCGCATGCGAGTGATGTTTACCAAGTTCTCAAGGTGCTGTTGATAGACGCAACGCGCAGTACAAAAGCCTCATTGCATAAGACCTTTCCGTTCATGGCGCATGATGTCTTTGGCAAAAGTCAGTACGTACAGCACGCCGTCGTGTAGAACGAGCGCAGTGAGACATCCCATACTATAGAGACCTTCAAGACGAACTATCCTGACTGAAATCGTGCTCAGTGCGTGGTCATTGAGTAGAACTTCATCGAGATGATGGTGTTGCGGGCGTTGATGCCCAGGCGCGCATCTCTCTGTGCCAGTTCCACGTTTTATAGTGTTTTGGGAGGATATCGCAGCAGATTGATATCGCTTTACACCATAGCAAAAAATCGTCTGCGGACTATCGAGAAGATATAGGTGTAGGCAAGGACCAGGTGTGAGACTCCCAGTGAATCCATGCGCCACCTACTAAGGGCTGACACCGGACCGAGATTGTAACGTAACAAACTCGACTGACGCTGATGCAGCTTGTGCCACAACAAACCAGCCCGTGGCAGCTGAATACAGTGCTTTGATGTCAACTTTGAGGACTATTTCGTCAAGAACTGGGACAGCTGCCGCGATCAATGGTGCGCGTACATGCACCAGAGTACTGTCACTCATGAGAACAATACCAACAACTGACTGGAGTCGTGGAAGCACCAGAAGGAGATAGTCGATGCCTTCATGACCGTCGACAAATACATCCCCTTAATCATGCTTTACCAAAGAATGCTCGAGAAAGACTACGGGGCTCAGCTGTACAAACCTTCCGTTGTGAGGAGCGCCGCGTTCGATAAAGAGATGCCCACATAGCAACTGTCATCAGCGAGCATATCTGCATCCTGATGTACGAGGAGTACAGTTTGCGGCCACGACTGCAAAGTACTAGTTCACAAGGGCGTGGTAAGTATCTTCTTTATCAAGCATGTTCGCGCAGACAACGATTAGAGAGAGACGAGCCGAATCTCGAGCGCGTGGTCGACCAATCTAGCTGGTCGTAGTAGTGTCTGTTTATGGCGACAAGATTATTGCCTTGTCACCCTGTTTTCTGCATCAAAAAGATCAATAGAGGATCAACTCGACACATCTGCTGAACTCAAGATAGATACCTACTTCTGCGCGCTCTCAAAAAACAGTGGAAATACCTTCAGTAGTTCCGTTTGAGGAAGCACTGGTTTTGTCTCGTGAACGAACGCCGTGAAACAAGAACCGCATCGTTCGAGCCGCGCACAATATCGCAACACGGATTTGCCAAGTAATGTGTGAGTATGGCATGAAAGAGTTCCAGGACGCGCTGTCGACGCTGACTGACGTTGACTCCCTGCTTGCAAAGCGGCACCACGAAGACCTCGCTCGCGCCCTCAAGTCGAAACCCAGCTTTATTGATGGGAGAGTGGAGTTTGTATCGCGACAAACACAGACTACAGACACACGAACTGAGTTTGTGGTGACACAAACCAAAGTAGTGATCACGGAATATCTACAGCACGAGATGGCAGAGGTGTCAGCTCAATTATTGAAGTACATAGTGAGGTGTTACGTGATAGTGCGAATGATGCTGTTTTCCTCGAACCAGTTATGAATTCAAGCGAAGAAGCAGAACCCAAGCAACCTGTATCGAGAGCATTCACAGACTCCAAAGGCGAGAGCACAACGTCGGAGATTGTTGGGCCATAATTTGCTGACTTCTAGGCCGACGGCAAGTGTGTAGCGCGTCAAACCACTGACAGTCCTGTCGAAACAGTGATAATCGAGTAACTAGAACCGCTCAGCACTCAAGAAACTGTTCACGTTTGAGTACAGGCAATCCTCCCAAATTGATACGTGCTTTTTCAACAGATAGAATATAATATCCTGGAGGCAAGCAGCAATAGAGAGGTATAAAAAAGTAAAGGTCAACAAGTACCGTCACAGTTACGACAGTTGCACACACGCGACATGCCAATTTCAAGTCAAAATGAAGGAGTCAGAAGAAACGGACAATCTGATGAGATTCAGAAGGGGGTTTACCCTGACAACCCTCCCATCGCGCACACAGAATCCACTGAAGTCCTGCTCGTCCCTCGGCAGGACGCGAATTGCGCGCTCACACACACGTGCACGCATTCGCACACGCGTTATGACTCTGTGCAAACGTTCATATCATTGTTTAGTTTAGTAGTTTCTGAATTGGTGGTGGTTCAAGACGCAGCCTTTCAATACTC
>JAASGT010000672.1:0-18867 GCA_023334315.1 Globisporangium alternatum
CGTGTCGGAGATGGAGACGTTCATCCGCGTGTGCAGTGACGCGAGCGCGAGTGTCCCCGTGGGTGGTGTGGACGGCCGCGAAGCGCTGTTGTTGGCGCTGGCCGCGAACAAGTCGTTGCAGGAGAACCGACCGGTGAAGATTGCTGAAGTGCGTTCGCACGTGTAGACAGAGACACATTCGTTAAAAGAGAAGCTGGCGAAAACCAAAACAGTAAGGTTAAATACATAGAGGCAACTCACAACGAGTCGAGACAGGGCCAACTAGGCGACGGAAGCTAGCAATGCGCTCGCAAATTCCTTATTAGATTGAATGCAAGTGCTGTAGTTTGTTTCTCCCCTTTTCTCTGTGTGTGTCGCTGGCATTCAAATGATCCATCCACGCACTCTGAGTTTGCTCTCGTGAGCTGCTCGCGGATCCGTTACTCTCTTTCTCGATCAGTGCTCACAGCAGAAAGCTTAAAAGACGATCGTGTCGAGCATGGCGCCGAGACACTGTACCGTGTTGAGCGCCATGAGGTCGTACACGTCACCTTCCAGGTGCTTCTTCGGGTCGAGCTTGCCGACGTTCAGGATCTCCAGCTCCTCCGGGGTCTTCTCCTCTTCTTCCTGCACGCGCTTGTTGTACTGCTCCGTCAGCGACAGCATGGACTATAGGGCAAAACATGCAGGGTTAGTTGGTAAAACAAGCGGCTCAACAATGCTGACAACAGGATCACAAATCAAATTGATGCGTACCTTAACCGTCTTCTCGTTCTCGGCGGAGTGATCTTCAAACTTGGAGAGCACGAGACCGTCGCTCCATGTGTTCTTGTGTAGGTTCATCAGCATCTGCTCCTCGAGTTCGTTCTTGCGGTAGTCAATCGCGATCGAATAGTAGTGGCGGTTGAGCCCGTGGATCAGCGCCTGGATTGACGGCTTGTTCAAGTGACCGATGTTCGACGTCGTCTGGCGTGGCTCCTGGCCCAGCATCATCAGCTGCGGATTGATCAGGCGGAACGCGTCAATCACGACCTTGCCCTTCACACTTTGGATCGGGTCCACGACGATCGACACCGCGCGGCTGTTCAGCGCCTCGAAACTCTGCACGTGGATCAAATTGTGCGTCAGGACTTTTGTCCATAAATACAGGGTAACAAATGTGGTAGCTGTTCACGCATTTCGTACCTGCTGGGTGTTGATGTCAACGCCAGAGAGCCAACATCCGAAGCCTGGGTGCGAGTGATACCATCCCACGACCATCTCCGCTCTGTACATTAACGCAAAACAAGCCAATACACAATCGCATGACGATCAATCACCCTGCTCGCCTTCAAGATTGATATTTGCCCGCGGCATCGTAACGCAATCGCACGTACCGCCCGGTCTGCTTGAGCATGTCGAGCATCTTGGTTTGGAACACCGGGTCTACGGCTTCCACACTCACGCCCGTTCCGCTCTGCGGCATGGCGAACACGTCAATGCAGTTCACCGTGTAGTCGTCGACGAACTCGCCGAGCATGAGCCCCATCACTTCCATCGGCACGCCGGCGCGACCTGCAGTTCAACAGCACACAACGAGAGATACACAGACACAATAGCATCAGCGACTCCATTCTATCACACGTCATATACACACACGTATACACATCACTTCCATCTCAACAGAGCATTCGTCTAGCGTATCTTTTCCCCAACAACCTGGCTGATCTGCTTACCGTGCTTGAGCATCTTGAGCAGCGCGAGCGACGAAATGTGCACTTTCTCGGCCGTGTCCACGAGTGGGCCGTCGGTGCCGCCACCTTGGCCGGGGAGCCCCGGCAAGTTGCCGAACAATCGCTGCAGTCGGTCCATCGTCGCTTGGCTTCTCGCTTCTTTCTTCTTCTGTCTAAACGACAAGGCAAGGGGGCAGGCAAAAAGGATCGCGCACTTACCGTTTCCCAAAGGTTACGCATCCCCCAAAAGGTTACGCATTTCCCAAAGGGTTACGCATCACAACCCAAAAGAAGCCAAAAAGACATCCAAGGAGAAGCGAGATGGAGACCCCGCCGCGCGACAAGAAGGCCGGCGCAATGCACTCGAAGCAGCTGCACGTGCGCCTCAAGATGCAGATGGACAGCGATATGGACGTCGAGGGCGGCGCCAACCCGGAGATTGAGCGCATGGGCGACGAGGCGCCCGTGCACAGTGCTGCCGTCAAGCGTCTCGACGACGACTTTGACGACCAGGACCTCGACTGAGCGGGTACGCGGCAAGCGAAGAGCTACGTTGTGCGAGAGTCAAGAAGGGCGTGGATCAAGTGGCGTTAGCGTAACAGACAAGTGAGACAGCGGAAGAGAGACGGAACGTAAATTAAAGGCGCCATTTGAGTGTGAAACTGAGCAGTGCAAGCTCTATTTTGTGTGCCGTGCGTGTTCCTCCTCGCGACTACTTTTGAGGCGGTGCGGCATCCTTGACGGCCGTGAAGAACGCGCAGTTGTACACGGTCTTCATCATCGACTTGACATTGTTCGTGTACACGCACTCGCGCTGCGACTCTTTCTGTAGGTTCCATTTACACAAAACACATCAGCTCTTCTTCACAAACGCCACCAATCAACCCATGAAAACAAGAACACACCAGAATCTTGAAGTTGTACGTGCCCATGACGTGCTTGATCTCGTCGTATGAGAGCTCGATGGACTGGTCGAAGCGCTCGTCGTCCTCGCCGCTGCCGCCCACGCTCTGCCAGTGGTAGAGCAACGGGCCGAGATTGATCCAGTAGCCGCCAGGCTTGAGCATGCGCTCGAACGCCTCGATGTACTGGATCACATTCGGCGCCGCATCGATGAAGAAGCACGTGACGATGCAGTCCCAGCACTCTGTTGCAATCACAAAGCATCCATACAAACGATCGGCCGTCACACGTCGCAGAAGACCGACCCCAGAAATGATCAAGCACACGCACGCACCTTTGTCGTTCGCGTACGCTTCGAGGAACTCGCCCGCGCACATGGAGAAGTCCGGTTGGTTGCCCTTGTCGAGCCCCAGCAGCGCTGCCGGTGCCACGTCCGGAATCACCACCGGCCGCAGCAAGTCCGTGACGGACATGGCGTTCGACGGGTTGTGAATCCACGGGTGGATCTCAAACTCTCCCGGATGCGAGGCCCTGTGCGTTCGTCAATGTCAGTCAGCAGCTATCAGCGAATAGATACCACCATAAACTCACCAGTTTAGGATGAAGTTGCTCGCGAAGAGCATCTGGTACGAGAACTCGTTACCCTGCGCCGCATAGCCTGACAGTAAAAGGTGGAGCACAAGATCAAACAATGTGATATAACGCACCACATGACTTCAGAGTGACCAACAGCAAATAGCTTACCCTTTGCAGCGATCTCGAGGGCAAGACGGCCGAGCCCAGCGCCTGGCACGAGCACTCGCTGCGCGTTTCTAGCCAAACGTAACGAAAAAAATTGGTAGATGAACATTTAGAGAACGTAAGAAAAACACATCGAAACTGATCAGAGTGCACAGACGTACTGGTTCTCTGGTTTCACTGGCAGCACGCGCTTGAGCTCCTTGAGGATCGGTGCGTAGCACATCTCGCGCTCTTTCTTACCCTACAACACTTGCTCAATGAGTCTTATTGTCTCCAAGGTGTCTACAACGAGTCAGATGTGAACATACCTCCTCAGACCAGTCGCGCACGAACTGGTGCAGCGTGCTCTTGAGCTTGGAGAGGTGGCGCATGGGGCTCTGCAGCGGCGTCTTCGGATTCACCACCGGGAGGTTCGCGCTCGGCCCCGACTCCAGCTGCGCCTGCACGATGCGCTCTAGGAAGAGCTGGTTGTGGTGCGCTGCATTCTGATCACCACACACAAAGAGAAGCATAAGTCGTTAGCCATTTGCCACAGCCAGCGTAATAGAGCGCAACGCAGCGCCATGCTCACCACGAAGTGGTGCAGGTTGCGGATGGTGGAGGACTGCGGCAGGCGGCGCTGCATGTCGACGGAGAGCGACTGCAAGTGCTTCTTGCGGCGGAAGATCTCGCGCATCACGAAGGCCTCGTACTCGCGGAACGACAGCAGCACGGACGCGTAGTGCGCCTGCTCCTCCGGGTCCTGCTCCATCGCTTTGCTTCGCTTCCTTTCTGTAGCTCTTCGGCTTTCGCGACCTTCAATCAATCAGAATTGGCCTTGACAGACGGAATATGTGACGTGGGCCACACGAATTAAGCAAGTCTTGCTTTGGCTTGGAGCACAAGCAGAACAGATACCGAGCAGCAGATAGACAGCAAGCATGTCCCAAGGCCGCCTCCTCCCGCTCGGTACGTGACGATGCATGAGCTGCTGCAGACTGCGTACACGTATGTGTATGTATCAAGTGTGTCTATACACGCTGGTACTGACGGTGGTTGTGCTTGATATCGTTTCTCTGTCTTTATGTACGAAGAGCTCATCGACAAGTGCATCGGCTCGCGCCTCTGGATCGTCATGAAGGGTGACAAGGAGTTCCTGGGCACGCTGCGCGGCTTCGATGACTACGTCAGTACGTGCTACATACGTGGATGCTCTTTGTGTCTGATGCGCCTGCGATAAGTGCGTCGTGCTGATTCTTTTATGGCCGTGTGTGCGTGCGAATGCTGAGCAGACATGGTGCTGGACGACGTGACCGAGTAGTACGTGCTGTTCTCTTTCTCCTAGTGTCACTATGATGCTACAACTGCTAACCTTACTGCTGGCGTCTGTATCAATAGTGAGATCACACCGGAGGGCAAGCGAGAGATCAAGCTGGACCAAGTTCTGCTCAACGGCAACAACATCTGCCTCGTGAGTGAACCTACCTACCACTTCTTTCTCATTCGACACTGACTCACCTCTCATCATCTTCCGTCTTGTGATGTTGATATACAGCTCGTTCCTGGCGGATTCCCGACCTCCGAATAGGCTCACGAAGCGAATGAAGTGCTAGGTAATCAGTACAGGAAAGAGAAGCCTATATGGAGCGAAGCCATTGCCACGTGCACGTGTAGACGCACGTCTGGCTACTGCAATTCCACTCGCGGCATCCGTGCGGCGCCACTCAGACAGCTAAAGCGAATGCCTCCCTTACAAAATACACCTTCTCTTCATTTTTTGCGTTGTGTTAGTTAAATCTGCACCATCGAGTGCGCGCGTCAAGGTCAACGAATGCCTCAACAATCAAACCCGCAGTCGCTTCGCGGTTCTTCCTGCTTCTGCATCACTTGCTCTTCGCCATGACCCCACTCGCTTGCTCGCCTCTCTGTTTCTCTTTCTCTATGCTGTCTCTGTCGATCACCCTTCACACACGCGCTTACTTCTTGGACTTGGCGGCGTTGTTGCCCTTGACGACGCGGCGGTTCGCGAGCGTGAGCATGCGGCGCTGCTGCTCCAGCTCCAGCGTGTCGAAGCCCGCGCGCTCGAGCTCGCCGAGCGTTGGCTGCACGTCCAGCAGCTTGAAGAGCCATTCCGGGTACTCCTCGCGTTCCTTGAGCTCGGCGTGCTGGCCCTCCTTGAAGATGTTGGTCGGCACAACGCGCGTGAGGTCGATGGCCTCCTCGACGATGGCATTGGCGCTGCCGCCCTTGCCCTTGCCAGGCGCCGCGAAGCCGCGCGCTCCCGAGAGCTGCTGCTTGACTGTCTGTAGCGCCAGGATGCGGCGCGTCAACGTGGTCGCGTTCATGCTCATGCTGCTTCTAGTGCTGCGAGATTGATTGCCTTGCTGCTGCGTGCTTGTGTGCGCTTTCTGGTCGATCTCCGCCACTCCTGTTGCACGGCGTGCAATTGGCGTTTGTTTGGTGAATCGGACGGCCTGCTCAAATGTGTACATAATGGAGACGGTCTACTAGTCAAGTAAAAAGGTTTTTGAGCCAAATTTATACTGTCTAGAACAGCACAGTATGAATTTAGTAGGGTTTAGTGCCAAATTATAAAACTTATGACTATAAACAGATGCAAGATGATGAATGTCGTAATTAACCTAGTCGAACGTTTGAACCAGCGTTCGATTGTGCTCGAAAGGACGCCAGTAACAATGCAGCAATGTGCACGCTAATGCAAGCGCCCCCGCATGCGACGACGCTGCATTTGGCACCAGTTCTGTCTTCCTCATGGCGACCAAGTGGCACACTACGCCCTCAAGAAAACAGCGTGCGGGCTAACTGTTGCAGCTGTACCTGACCTTCACAATCAAATTACTGATACTTCAGTCAAGCAGAGCAGTCGCCATCGCTCTCTCGCCCACGTTGTGCATGTGCACGATGGCGCATATGAAGACGATAGCACACAGTTGGTTTGTAGGTACATTATTCTATTATTTTGGAATGTACGAGCGAGGGCCCAGCAAAGAACACACGACGATGAGAGCGCTCGGGCTTCTTTTCATGAGGCGTCCTTTCCTGCTGAGTTCGTTGACCGCGTGCGCTTTTGAGCAATGCACCGCTTTCAGGCGCTTGTATCGCTCGTGCTTTGCAGAGTGAGACTAATTTGCGCCGCTGATGTATTGTTCTGATGAACACGACGCATCTGGGATCGACAGCAAGACCTTCTACGACGCTCGCAGTAGTGGCGCTGCTCTGTATGGGAACGCAGTAGCATGAGATTCACACTATCGGCAGTTGGTAGCCGCTCAAGTCGTTTATAGTGTAAGCGTAAGAACACATTCCTTTGAGTGCGCTTGCGTCACACATCAAAGAACTCTTTGCATGCAGCCATTTCCAGGTATCGCATTCTTGAAGGGTATGCGTCCTACGTAAGTACTCCACCCAGCTTATGATCCTAGATTTATATTAAATATAGGTCCATTTTTGTTTAAGCCGAATTTTTACTTTGAACACAAAGTGGGTTTTTCCGTTTAAATAGAGAATCTGGTTCAAGCATAGTTTCTGTGAATCAATCTAGATTAGGTACTTGTTGAGATGTTGCACAGAATCTGCGCAATTGTTTTGGGGATTGTGCACAATTTGTTTTGTGATCACACTCGTAAATTCGCGTTTCTGGAAATAAACTGGTGTCATATTTGTAATAATCGAAAATACCATATAAAAGAAGGTCATTTATGTAAATGATGGAAACAGTTTTAAAAAGAATCAAAACACTGGCAACCACGCAAGGGCAAGCCATCACCAAGGCGATTGATTGATCAGCTTCTCACTCAGGAACACAGTCAGGAGCAGACCATGGGCGGCAAGATCCACAAGAAGAAAGGTCCACGCGCCACGGGCAAGGCACAGGCCTTCGCGCAGAGCTCCATCGAATGCATCCAGACGAGCAAGGACAAGCGCGAGCAGAACCGCAAGCGCATGCGCGTCGTGCAGCTGCAGCGCGCGCTCGACCGCAAGGAGCAGGAGCTGCGCGCGTTCCCGGTGCACGCGCCACCGCCAAAGCCCGCGCCGCGCAGAGGCCCGACTCCGCAGAGCGAGTGGAAGCTGAAGGGCGCGGCCCGACCGGCGGCACTGCTGGCGCGCATCGCGGCCGGCGAACTGGACGAGCACGGCGACGAGATCCCCCAGCCCATCGAGACGTACAACTTGTACGACCAGACGCTCAAGGCGGGCAAATTTTCCGAGCGCGCCGAGACGCGCGAGTACCTGCGCATCATGAAGCAGCTGGCCGAGGCGTGCTGCAACGCCGGCATGCCGGACCACGGCATCAAGCACTACGAGACGTGCATGCAGCTGGACACGGACGACTCGATGCGGTCGCGCGAGGGGCTCACATGCGTGCTGGTGGACGAGGGTCGTGGCGCCGAGGCGCGAGAGCTCATCGAGAAGTTCAGCGGCGCGCAGGACTCAGCCGTGCTAGCGTACTGCCAGGTGATCATCGAGTACGTGTCCTGGGAGGTGCTCGAAGAAGAGGGCTCGAGTGAGGAGATCGTGCGCGCGGCCTTTCTCAAGGCGTTCAAGCTCAACCCGTTCATCGCGGTGTTCATCACTGCGCACGAAACGTTCTTCCAGGTCGTGGAGTACATTGAGGAGATCAAGGAGCCCGTGCCCGGGTCCATCGAAGAGGCATTTCTCTACTGCTCGCAGAACATCGGTGTGTGGCTCGACACGGTCGGCGCTGACGCCTGGATCGAGAAGGAGCTGGCGGCGCTGCCCGAGCCCGAGGCCTCGGAGAAGGACGTGTCGAACGAGATGTACTTGGGCATGTACCAGACGGCCGTGGAGATGCACAAGGAGGCGCTGGCCGAGCGCGAGGCCGCGGAGGAGAACAGCGACGACGACGTGGATCTCGACGAGTTCGACGACTACGAGCCGGACGACATCGACGGCGGCGACGATTAATAAAACGATAGAAGAAGAGGACCACACACAAGCAAGCATTAGAGGAATAAAGAGACTGTATTTGTATGCGATCTGCACCAGTGGCGATGCTGTTTTGGCTCTTCTTACACACAGGCATGTACTGGAGAGCTCACACGCGTTACTGGACCTCGACGTACTTGGCGAAGAGGTTCTCGGGCGTCGTCATGGCCTTGAACTCGAGGCTGTTGCCGCTCGGGTCCTTGAAGAACATGGTCCACTGCTCGCCCTTGCGACCCTGGAAACGCAGGTGCGGTTCGATGATGAACTTGACGCCCTGCTGCTTCATGCGCTCGGCCAGCGCGTGGAAGTCGTCAACTGTGAGCGCGCAGCCAAAGTGCGGCACAGGCACGTCGTCCGCCTCTGTCGTGATGCAACGCAAGCAAGTGCCTGTCAGCTTAGCAAACAATGGGGCGTAGACTATGGAGTGAGTTAACGCGTGCGTGTGACGCACCGACTGGGTTGAAGAAGTCGGCGGCGCGGTAGTCCTTGCTCACTTCGTGCACCACGAGCTGGTGGCCGAGCATGTTGTAGTCCTACAGATCAGCAGCCCAGTGCCACGTGACGTCACGGAGGTGTGTCCACATCCAACTGCAACACAGCATATATAGACGCACCTGCCACTGTGTGGATGATCGACCCTCCGTGAAGCCCATGACGTTGCCGTAGAACTCTCTCGCTGCATGACACGAGTAGATACAACAAGAAAAACAAAGTGAGCTCTCCGCGTTGCTCTGAAGTCCATACCGAACACGTGCTTTGCTCGCCTTTGCCGAGGTCGTGCACGGGGATGGCCAGGTGGAAGGGCGGGATCTGCGCTGCGGTCGACATGGCGCGTGCGGCGGCGCAGCTCCGGAGCGCGCGTTGCATCAGCATCGTCGAACGGCGGATCTGATCTGCAAAGCGATTGATTGTGGGGGTCCAGCATGACGAATTTCAACTCATAAAAGCAAAGGCAATTCATTTTTGAGTCGTGCCTCACGAACTCAAAAAGGACACATTGGGATTTGATATTTGACATGATCATTTTACGTGACGAAATCAATCTGATAACCACCGCCGATAAACAAAACGAGTAAAAAATCTCGCGGTGACGCGCCAAAGCACCAACACGTTCCCTTTCGTTCAAGGTCACTCTAGCTATGCCCGCATCATCCTCTAAAGGCTTTCCTCATCTTGGTACCTTGCGTGGCATGAACTCACCTCGCCAAGTGGAGGGTACGTCGCCAACACTCCGACCCAGACAACAGCAGCGAATAAGCCCTATAGGTGAATCGGAATCGGAATCGTCATTGCCACGAGCCGCTTGTCTCCCTCATGCCCTCAAGCTCTCCACCATATACACCACCAACCCGGCAGCTTCACACGCAGCCCATGCAGCTTCGTATGCAACACAGACCCTGCCAGCAACTTCCGCATCGGAGCCAGACGTAAATATGACTACGCAGATTCTGCAGATGTAGCAGCAGCAGCTCCATATAAAGCATCGGGCAGCATGACATGTTTGGACATCAAGCACAACCAACCGCCAAAAGCAGAAGGGTGACCCAAGTTCAATGGTCGATCGAATGAAGATTTGGAGCTGTGGATATACCGCATCAAAGAGCACTTCAGCCGCTACAGCATTAGGTGTGACAGCAACGATTCACGGGACGTGGATCTCGTAGTTCCTTACTTCGGTACCGACGTGATGTCTTGATATCGATAATTTAAGCACACGTTGGATGATCATCATGTGATCGATATCGTTGGCGAGGAACGCCTATGCCCCACTCAATTGTGTGTGCGCTGTCGGAAGTAGGCCCTGAGCGCTGTGGCGACTGACCATCGCCGCGTTGGTGAGGTGGTCAGCCATCTTGTTGTGCGCACGGTGGTGGTGCTGCCATGAGTTCACACCGAGAGTGTCAGCGAGCAGGCGTGCATGCGCGTAGAACGGCCGGAGCTTCATGCTCCGTAGTGGAGTGTTGGTTCGAAGCTGGTGAAGTATCATGGCGCTGTCGCCCACCACGTGGACGCGGTGGCGCGCAGCCGCCGCAAGGCCCTAGTTGAGACCTGATGAGAGCACGGACATGCTGGTGATGCCCGCTCGTTGCCTTGTGCTCCACAAGCATGTGTTCCTCACCATTGCGTGACCTACGAGTGTTCTACGTATCCATTCAGCTAGAGCTGAAAAAGTAGGATATTATATTGTATATACATCCATATCTTGGTCTCAGTATGAATATCAAATCTGCTCGACACTACCGTAGTTGGTGTACCCTGCATCTACCGTTTTCTGCAACGGATTTTTTTTTGATTAGAATATACACACATAAATGAACCAAAGGATTCTATTCTGATTCACTTCAATTTTCAGAAAATGGGTAGGTGCAGGGGTACATCAACTACGGTAGTAGTCAAAATCAGTTGCTGATTGTAATTGGATCAAATGACGCTAGTAGAGCATTTTGATTTGCTGAAAATACATTGATGAGCAGCCAATGATTGGCTGGTCGTTGCCATAGTGAACGCAAGTATAAAGAAGCAAGTTGGAATCTGCATAATTTAATACCATGTCACATCTTGAACCAGCAGCACTTGCCAATCTTCCGTCTGCGCAACACCGATCCAACTCCAACACCAGCATGGCGACGATGCGCGCGCTCGCGAACGTGCTCCTGCGACAGCAGACGCGCAGCCAGCCACTTCTCCGCAGCTCCGGCGCGCCACTCCAGCAGTTCAGCAGCAGCAGCAGCTCGCCTGCGTACAACGCCGCGGCCACCGCGCGCACGCTCAAGCTGCTGGAGCGCCGCAAGGTCACGACGCTGGACATCGGCATTTTCAAGCGCAAGAAGAAGCCCATCACGATGGTCACGGCCTACGACTATCCGTCCGCCGTGCACGTGGACCTCGCGGGCTTCGACATGCTGCTCGTCGGCGACTCGCTCGGCATGGTCGAGCTGGTGAGATGTGTGGTGTTCACACGATTGACATGGTGACTTGCGCGAGGCTGATGGGCTTTGTGTTTTCTATTGTACGTGTTGTAGGGGATGGATACGACGATCCCCGTGACGATGGACGACATCGTGCACCACTGCAAGGCGGTGAAGCGGTGCGTCTTGTCTGTTGCTTGAAGTGATCTAAATGCTTGCGTGTGCACTCGTGGTGAGCGAATTGTTTGCTGACGCTTGTGCACCTGGCAGTGGCGCGGAACGTCCGCTGATCATTGCAGACATGCCGTTTGGCTCCTGCGAGGGTGATCCGTACGAGGCACTGAAGAACGCGCAGCGCTTGCTCAAGGTCGAGAGTGCTGGCTGCTGTTTATTGCGTTGGAGTGAACAATGCAGCGTGCTGAAGTGTAATTGCCGTTATTGCTCTATTGCAGGAAGGTGGCGCCGATTGCGTGAAGCTCGAAGGCGGGCGAGGCCGCGCAAAGACCAGTACGTTTGCGAGCGCTATGGTATATCAGACTGTTACAAGCAGTACTTGTCGCTAATAACTTTGAACGTGGTGTTGTGTTTGCAGTCAAGACTCTCGTTGAAGGCGGAATCGCTGTCGTGGGCCACGTTGGACTGCTTCCGCAGCACATCAGCGTGCTCGGAGGCTTCCGCGCTCAGGGACGAACGGGTTTGTGCGCGTTTTGCATTGAGAATTTGGCTGGAAGCTGACTGTGATGACTCACATGCTTGCAACGTTGTCACACGTAGCTGCTCAAGCGGAGGAGATCCTGAAAGACGCGCTCGCTGTTCAAGAAGCCGGCGCGTTTGCGGTCGTGCTCGAGTGCGTGCCGTCGCCCGTGGCAAAGCAGATCACGGACCTGCTGCGCATCCCGACGATCGGCATCGGCGCGGGTCCAGAGACGAGCGGGCAGGTACTCGTGTTTCATGATGCGCTCGGCATGCTGCAGCACCCTCACCACGCACAGCACGTGCCCAAGTTCTGCAAGCGGTACGCCGACGTGGGCGAGCGCATCCGTCTAGGCCTGGAAGATTTCCGCGAGGACGTGGAGAACCGCCGCTTCCCGAGCGAGGAGTACGCGCCGTACAAGGTGCGTCTCGTTTTTAATCAACTGCTCCGGTGACGATACATAGACTAACATAACTATGGCGCATGCACAGATGTCCAAGGAAGAGAACGAGAAGCTGGAGGAGCTCATCGCGACCAAGTACAAGAACGCGGACAAGAAGGTCGAGCAGGACCACGGCGAGCCGTCGGAAGTCACGAAGGTGTACTAGAGCAGGTGACATCTGTGTGCAGCTAGGCGCTAGTTGTCCATCCAGTGACTGGTGCAGTCCTTCAATGCACTAACACTCACTCACTCTCGTTGACCATGATGCGTAAGCGTTTTGTTCTCCACGAGAACGTCCCCCGACCAGCAGAAGAAGCTGCTGCTTTGCCAGTCTCACTTGTGCAAGGACAGGCCACTCCTCCAAACAAATCGTTTGGATGTGCGACCATCACTCGCCATCCATCCATCCATCAACCAGCTCACTTCACCATGCATCCCGTCACCGTGTTTGGACGAGGGGAGCAGATGTGAGTGAGTGCTACGTGTCGTGTTCGTTTGGACGTCTGCAGACGGACGAGTGAGTTCTTGTGACGCGGACGGGCCGCTCTCTTCCAAACACCACTGCATGACTCACGTCATGTGTCACGTCCCTCAATCTCTCAATCCGATGAGTCTTAGGGGATAGGTCCAGCCACAGGAAGAGTTATCAATAGCAGCGTCTGAGTACTGCAGCCAAGAAGATCCCATTCCCAAACATTCCCTGTTCACAGCACTACCACCTTACAACATGGGCCTCCTACCGCAGCTCCGCCCGTCCGCCTCCAAGGCGGTCTCCCATCGCGATCCCCACCTGCAAGATCAGCCTCTCAAACGCGCCAATGACAACAACCAAGTGTTGACGGAAAATCCGCTCTCCACCGAAGCCCAGCAGCTCAAGGCCTTCATCATCGCCATGCATCCGGAGAAGCAGTTTGTGCGCTTCAGTCTCCGTCGCATGCGCCACAAGACAACGCCGCCAGTCGCGATCCCAGAGAACGTCGCCCACGCGAGGGCGCGCAGTGCCTGTGTTGCCGGAAAGAAAGTGCCGTTCACGCGCGCGATGCACGCGAACGCGCGGGAGAAGGCTCAGCGGCACCAGCTCGACAGCATCGACGAGTACGTGCGGTACTAATTCAGTAGTAGCCATTACTCACCACTCATTCATGAAGAAGCGTACGGATGTATTTAATAATGAATCAAAGCTCTTATTTACCTGACTCGAGGAACGCAAAGCTGTCTGGGAACGGCGGGTTCTCGTCGTCGTCATCGTCTAGACCCTCGAGAGGGAAGCCGCCGATGTGCTGGGCATTCGGCGGCGGCGACGTGCGGCACTCGGCGGTCTCGACGTTCTGCCAGAAGCGGCAGCCGGCCTGGCACTTGGCCTCCCAGATCTGGTGCCTCTCGTCCACGGACGTGCGATGGTGGTTGCTGTTGTTGGCCTTCTTCCAGGCCGCGGCCGTGAGCCCCGCGGTCGCGGCCGCGCTCGTGGCGTTGGACTTGCGGCCACCCTGCGGTCCGACGTCGAGCTTCCGGAGCGACATGGTGACGCTCGTGTCGTGGCGCTGCGCCACCTTTTGCGCCTGCTTGCGCGTCATGAAGAGCGGGTCAGGTGTCATCTGGTCCTTGTCGTCCAGGTAGCGCATGCGCGCCGCGTACATCATGGTCTGCGTGCGCTGCTCCTCGTCCTCCGCCTCGCTCTTCTTCTCGCTAAAGGACCCGGAGACCGCAGCGGTCTTGGATGAGATGAGCGACAGCAGCAGCGTTGACGCCTTGCGCTCGGCAGAGGACTCGGCCATTCTTAAGGCAATGCTGGACGAGATGAACTTGCTTGTGGGAAAATGGTTGATGCTGGTCAAATTTGACACGCATTAAGCCTTAAGATGATTACACGTATCAGATAGCTACATTGTCACTCTCTTCTATTAATACAAAGAGAGGTCCTCCCTCTCTCTCTTATGCGGAGTCCGTCGTCTTGATGAACTCCTTGATGAGCTCTCTGGTTTGCAGCCCCTTCCAGCGCTTCTGGATCGTCGTCGCGCGCGCGTTGAGCTCCAGGCGGCGCGTGGCTTCGAAGGCGCGCAGCTGCACGAGCGCGCGGCTCTGCAGGCGACACTCGGTGTACCCGAAGGCCAGCAGCACGGCATCACTGGCGGTGGTCTCGTCCTCGTGGTCGTTGTCCACCAGGGTGAACATGTGGACGCCGCGGTAGTCCAAGTGGACGCTGAGCAGACACACGCGTGCCTCGATGTCCCAGAGCTTGACGTAGCCGTCAAAGCCACTCGAGAGCAGCAAACTCGTGGCTCTCGTCCATCGGAGACATGATACTTTGCCTACGTGGGCCTCGAAGCGCGTCTTGCTTGGGCGCTTTGTGTGGACGTTCACGACCGAGATCCACGCCTTGAGGCAGCTGGACTCGGCCACGGCCAGGAAGAAGCCGCGGTCGTCGAAGGCCGCGCAGTTTACTGGGGACTTGAAGGCCAGATGGTGGTACTCGAACGACGGGCGCTTGCTGCTGCTAGTGTCTTTAGCTGGTAAAGATGAGTATAGTCTAATAAACGCTCTGTTGCGGAACGCGATGGCAAACGTGCACTCGTGCGCGCAGCTCGCGACGTGGCAGACGCGGTCGCTGCTGTCAAAGGCGAGCAGCTGGTGGCAGGAGAACGACGGCACGAGGGCACAGACTGCGACGCTGTGCTTCATGTCCGAGAGAATGAGGAGCCTGCCGTTTGCGAAGAACTGCGTCAAGTGAATCGCACTGAGCTCATTGACTCGGTGGATTGAGAGCAGGTGCGAGATCGCACTCCCGCCCACAGAAGAAGTCGCAGCCTTGGGCTTTGGCTTGAGACTGGAAATGACGCTCTTGCGGTGCTCACTGACACTAACAGCAGTTGACAAGGCGTCATCTTCGACGGACGTAAAGTCGAGCGAGTACACGTTGAGCTCGTTCTTGCGGCTCTTTACGCAAGATGCCGTGACCAGCAGCTTGGTCTGCGAAGCCCACGCGAGCGTTTGGTGCTCGCCGCTGGGCAGTGTTGGGAGAACCTTCACGGGTGCAAAGGTGCTCCAGTCGAAGAGCACGACGGCGTTGGCCACGCAGCAGACGGCCGCACGCTTCCAGCCGAGTACCGTGAGCGGCGCGGTCGCCAGGCCTTTGAGCTTGCGGCTCAGCAGGCGGCGCGCACTCAGCGCCACGATCGCCACGCGACACGAGCGTGTGGCTTTAGCGCCTTCTTCGTTCTCGCAGACGCAGAAATACTCACCAGTCACGCGCTTTGTGAGCTTTTTGAGCACGAGCGTGCCCCGGTGGACACCTTCCACGAGTGTATCGTCTTCTGAGATGGACACTCCGTCCCCATGCCACTGGAACGAGCGCGTAAAGTGCGCATTCACGCGCAGATAGACACTTTTATTCGCATGCGTGACAAAGTGCGCGGGCGGCTCGTCGACCAACTCGGGGAGACGCTCGACCGACGGGTCCAGGCCCAGCGCGATCTTGCGTGCGCGCAGCTTTGCCTTACGTGCGTTATCGGCCGCGAGACGCTCGGCGCGCTGAGCGTCCTCCTGTTGTTGACGCGCGGCGTCCAACTCGAGTTGCCTCTTGCGCTGGTCCTCGGCGTCCGCGTCCACGTCTTCGCGGATCCACGCGCCCGTGGGGGTGAGCACCCTACGGATCTTGACGAGACGCTGCACGAGCTGCTCGTCGTCCTTGGCGAGCGTCGACATGACGCGCACGCTCTCCATCACGCCCTCGAGGCTCTCGGAGAAGCCGTACTTGGCCACCACGTGCGCGAACGCGTCGATGAGCACGGGCAGGTAGCGATGGCAGATCAGCGCGAGGTCGCCCTGGGCTAGTGTTCAATACAGTAGAGCAGATCAGATGATGAGGCTTATAGGTTGTTAGATGGCTCCTTACCATAGTCCAATGCGCTCTGGAGCTGCTTCTTGACGTGCTCGTGCGTGAACGCGTCCAGGATCTCGTCGCCCATGACTGTGTATGTTAAGATGCGCACTTTGTATGTCCATACTGTAATCAAATGAAAACAATGCACGTACTCTGAGCCTTGAAGCTCTCGAGCGGGACGTAGTCGTCCTGGAAGCCATGCTGCACCTTGCGCTGGTTAAAGTTGGGCGCCACGAGCCCGCAGCTGCGGCACTGGACGAGCTCGCGTCTCGGGCCGAGCCCTGATGAGCTCTGCTTGCGCTGCTGTGGAGGGAGAGAGACGACGTTGCGGCCGCCGCAGGCCACGCACGCGCTCTTCACGGACTGAGGACGGCTCGTGTTGCTGCTCGTGCTCACGGCCTTGCGCCGATCAGCGCGCCGCATGGTTGCAGCTCACTAGCGAAGCTCGAAAGCATGGAAGATCGGATAGAAAGTTATATCTATGTGAAGGGCGATCTCGAAGAGACGCGGCGGGTCTCGGTCTCGGTCTCAGTTGAGGCTCTTCGCATGAGCTTCATTCCAAAACCAGAGTCGTTAGTTCAATAGGACGAGACAAGAGAATGAAGGAGCTGCAGGTGGCGCGACACATGCGAGAGCTGTCGCTGGACGACGGCGATGACGAGCCGCCGCTTCTGGAGGTGGAGACAGAGGAGGAGGAGGTGAACAATCAACTAGAAGAGGAGCACGAGGCGCCGAGCCTCATGGACGAAATGGTGGCGACGGCGCAGCGCGCCAAGGAGGAGAAGCGCGCGCTGCAAGAGAAGGAGCGCAGCAGCAAAACATTCGGTCAGGGACTCAAGAAGGGCTTCTTCAACACCAAGCCCTCAACTAACGTTGCGGGTCTCCAGTCGAAACAGAAGAGCAAGTCGGAACAGAAGAAGAAGATGCCGACGGTAAGGCTGTTATTACCTGAATCTAGAGCCATTGCGAGACGATAGAGCCCATTCATGTTGCTGCCTTGTGACTATAGCGAGAGGAGTTGCTGATCGTCAAGCCACCGCAACAACAGCAGAAGCCGAGCCAAGCGGCTGCGTCGCCGCTCGTGTTCCCCGAAGTGCAGAGCGCGCTCAAGAGCATGCACCAGCTCGACCCGAAGGGTGGGTCCGTCCTTTTGACAGTAGACCGCTCTTGCGTCTTCTTCGCTCTCACTCTGCGTCTCTGTGTGTGTGGTATATATATTACAGCGTGGATGAACGCCAAGTTCTTTGAGAAGCTGGCGAAGAACCCGAAGCTCGCACTCGGTTGGTGCCGCAGCACGTGCTCGTATGTGATATCATCATGACAAGACCCTGACTGACTGTATGAATTGTATGAACAGCCTTGCAGAACCCGCGCTTCACGCAAGCGATCGACGAGATGCAGCGCGACCCGGAGGCGGCGATGCGCAAGTACCACAAGGACGAAGCCGTGTCAACGATGCTACAGGAGTTCATGGGCTTCCTGGGCTCCCACTTTGAAGAGGTGTGTGCTGGGTGATCACTATGGAGTTTCTCTGTGTTTGATGGCTAACGTTACACTCTCGCCACCAAACTCTCGATATGTAGCTCGGCAAAGAACAGGAAGCCGCCGTCAAGCAGCAGCAAGAGAGCAACCAGCACGACGAAGGCCGCTCAGCTCTCCTCGTTCAGCCGCCAGCAGCTACTCAGCAGCACCAGGCTACCACCACCACTAAGCCTGCGATCGTGGACCTGGACGAGGCGCGTCGCGAGGCCATCGCCGGTATGGAGCGGTCGCCCGAGGAAGACGTGCAGGTGCAGCAGATCCTGCGCGACCCGGAGCTGTTGCAGGCACTCTCAGACGCGGAGCTAATGCAGCGGCTACAGAGGTGCAAAGACGCGCCCGAGGAGCTGCGCCGCATCCAGCAGGATCCCAAGCTCGCGAGGAAGCTCAAGTTGCTCGTGGACGCGCGACTGGTGCAGTTTGCGTAGATAGCAGAGGAGAGAGAAGAGTGGACCGCTTAGCCACGTAGCCAACGTCTATCAGCAGTATGTCAGGCTGGCTTTTAGTTGGAAAAAGGTTGGGTTCTGCAAACCCAGTGATCGACTCAGTGTCGGTGGGCTGCTCGCTCTGGCGGTCCCACGCCACGCACGTGAACTCCATCGACTGCGCCTTCATGTTCTTTTTCGAGCGGTTCGTGCTCATGTGCAAGTAGAAGTTCGAGCTGTTCCCCATCGAGATGAGCAGGTGCGAGCCTCTCGGGTCAATGAACACATTTGACATGGCGATGTGTGGCTTGATCATGATCTCCTCAACGGTGCCGGAGCTGTCGGTCGTGTCCACCGTGCAGCGCAGCAACATGCACTCAAGCGAGTCGAGCGCCGCCATAACGTCGATGCCGACGCTCATGCAGCTGAGCGTGGACCCTTTCCTGCGCGAGACCTTGAGCTCATGCTCGCGCAGCTCGAACATCGAGCGCTCGTCCTCCTTGGCGCCTTCGGAGCGAAGTTGTCGCCGAGCGTCTCGAAGTCAAAGCCGCCACCGTGTGGTGTATCTGCGAAAGAGAACACACACGCTTGGGAGCTGGAACTCCCACAAGATACCAACATGTATTGACCTGTTGGGTGTCTTGCTAATCTTGAACTAACATGCACAGGCTCTGGCGCCAACAGCGCCACGGTGAG
>JAASGT010000673.1:0-18828 GCA_023334315.1 Globisporangium alternatum
GCTGGAGGAGGAACCACCTTGATTGGGCAACCTGGGTGACTGAGTCGGTTCTCTCACATCTTGGATGAAAGATTCGCTTCTGCGGATGGACGAGTCGCCTTGGGACTGGTCCCACTCGAAATTCCCGGGGACTTCATCACAGCCATTTCGTATCGTGCTTCTTCTCCATCGAGATAGCGGACGAACTGGATCCAATGCCTTCGTGCCATTCTTTCCACAGCTCTGATACACTCATCAGTCCTCTGCTCATTTCGCAGGCAACATGAACTGGTGGAGGATCTCCATTTTGGTCGTTGCGGGGACCTTGGACTTGCTGCTGAGTGAAGTAGCTGGCGTGCAGTAGTGCACCATCTTGATGGTACGCCACAGGGATACGCGCATATGCATGCCGCCACTAACGAAGCGCTCCAGTAGGTCGTTGCCTTGCTTTACGAGTTCTACCAGTCCTTTCACTTCGACAGACATACTGCTGTGTTGATTTCGCAGCTGTGCGCTAAGAAAAGAGAGAGGCTGCTGAAGACGAAGCTCTGTCGGGTCGGGGATTGTGTAGATTTTCAGCAGCAGGTTCTGTTGAAAAGACCTGAATTCTTGTGACTGGAAGATCGGATAAGACCACATCCTACAGCCAGGTGTTTCTGCGATGAATACTGCTGAATCCTGTAGCAGCACTCGACGCAGGTACATGACTAGCTCCAAGAAATCTCGTGCTGCCAAGTTGCGCTCATACCCATCGACGCTGATCACTTTTTGCAGAATCTCGTCGGCCTCAGGGAAGATCTGTTCCTGGAATGAGGAAGATGGCGCCAAGTTGCTTCTCGGGATATAGTACAGCCGTTCTTTTGGTGGATGACCAGACAATCCTTTCATCGCCTCTCTAGCCAACGGTGCAGAGTAGATCCCCTCGCAGGAATCCATAGCCCATCGGCCATGACGTCGGATTTGTGAGACGACAACATCTGCATTTTCAAGCTCGCGAACGCCATATTGTCGGTTGATGTGCGTCTTCTTGTTGAACGTGAGGCCCAGTGAGTCAAACACGGTCTCGAAGGACTTCTTGTGAATTTGGTACGAGATGGCTGCCTTCTTATCTCATCCTCGTAAAAGCTTGAGATCGTACCAGCGCGACGAGGCTCGCAAATCAGGAAAACATTCGTTGTTGAGACGAAAACGTTCAAAGAGGTACATTACAGCCGCTCCCACGGGGTTTTCCCGCACGTCCTTGTTTTGCATGTGTCCGACGTGCTGGAGCTTCCCGTATTGGTTCGTTTTGCCGTGCTGGATGAGCAATACAAGCGCTGTACACTCGGAGAATCCCTCGCCGCCTAGTGGCTGGGAGAACATGTCTGCCAACTCCAGCTCTCTGATGTTTTCGCCACGCAGGAGACCGTAGTGAGACAACAGGAAGCAAGCTCGTCCTCTAAGATTGTTTGTCATGAAAAACGCAGCGATATGTCGACAAACTGCTGCGTTGACTAGTAGCCGTCCAGGAGCGAGCCGTTGCCGCGGTCAACGTAGTTCTTCTTTCGTGTAGCGGTTGTTTGCTACTGTACATTCCGAAGGAACTGCTTGGTGGTGTTGCGAGGATGGGCGCGCACTGTACATAAACCTAATGTAACCAATATTGTATAACCAGTTTTCAGGCTATGAGTACCTACAATGATTTTCAATGTTACATAGAGTGATTACATGTACCTTGTTGAACATCAATAAGCAATGCATTGCTCGTTTTATCCTGGAACTCATTTTTGCTCTTTGACTTGAAATTTGTATTAGGAAAACGCTATGCCAAAGTTCCTTATAAAGAACTGTCAGCTAATCAAGAATATTGTCTTTAAAAGGGTTCAAAGCAATCTTTCAAAAACAAAATTGAATCTACTACCACTTGCAAATGTCAAGTATATCTGCTAGAATCATGTTTTGGAAGGACATGTTCTTGCGTTCGAAGACTTCTCACTAAATTCCTTTTAATACATACATTTTCGTAGTTAGTGAGTAGAAACTATCGATTTTAGAGTGCGACCAGCCATAAATAGGTTTTGAATAGCGATCATGGAGGTCAAGCAATTACGTCACGGTCGATCACATTCGAAAGGGTTTCTGTCGCCCTCCAAGCACCACACCAGCTGGTCCGTTCTGCTTGGGTTGTCTGCGCCCAAGCAACGCGGGCCTCACTTTCCTATCGGCGCCCCCAAGCACCAGTCGCTCCCCCCTTCTTCTTCCTCCCCAGCCACCACAACAATGGCCCTTCTCGCCCGCGCCGCCGCCCCACTGGGCCGCTCCACCCAGACGACGGGTGTGCGCCACGCCAGCAGCGTCACGATCAAGGCGATCCACGCGCGCGAGATCATCGACAGCCGCGGCAACCCGACGGTCGAGGTGGACCTGCAGACGTCCGACTCGGACACGATCTACCGCGCGTCCGTGCCCTCGGGCGCCTCCACGGGCATCCACGAAGCCGTCGAGCTCCGTGATGGTGGCTCGCGCTACCTCGGCAAGGGTGTGCTTAAGGCCGTGAGCAATGTCAAGGACGTGCTCGCGCCCAAGCTCATTGGCTCGGACCCGACTGACCAGCGCGCGATCGACGACCTCATGAAGCACCTCGACGGCACGGAGAACAAGGGCAAGCTCGGCGCGAACGCGATCCTGGGTGTGTCGCTCGCGGTCGCCAAAGCCGGCGCCGCCGCCAAGCGCGTGCCGCTCTACCAGCACTTCGCCGACCTCATCAAGAACGACAACCTCGTGCTCCCTGTGCCAGCGTTCAACGTGATCAACGGCGGTTCGCACGCCGGCAACAAGCTCGCGTTCCAGGAGTTCATGATCCTCCCCACGGGCGCCGAGTCGTTCTCTGAGGCCATGGTCATGGGCTGCGAGGTGTACCACCACCTCAAGTCCGTCATCAAGAAGAAGTACGGCCAGGACGCCACCAACGTCGGTGACGAAGGTGGCTTCGCGCCAAACATCCAGAGCAACCGCGAGGGTGTTGAGCTGCTCATGTCGGCGATTGAGAAGGCCGGGTACGCCGGTAAGGTGAAGATCGGCATGGACGTCGCGTCGTCCGAGTTCTACACGGAGACGGGCCACTACGACCTGGACTTCAAGAGCAACGCCGCGAACAAGGAACTGCTCACGGGCGACGAGCTCGCGCAGCTCTACATCGACCTGGCCAACGAGTTCCCGATCGTGTCGATCGAGGACCCGTTTGACCAGGACGACTGGACGCACTACACGAGCTTCACGAAGAAGATCGGCGAGAAGGTGCAGGTGGTCGGCGACGACCTGCTCTGCACGAACCCGAAGCGCATCACGACGGCGCTCGAGACCAAGGCGTGCAACGCGCTGCTGCTCAAGGTGAACCAGATCGGCTCGGTGAGCGAGAGCGTGGACGCCGTGGCGCTCGCGCAGAAGAATGGCTGGGGCGTCATGACGAGCCACCGCAGTGGCGAGACCGAGGACAGCTACATCGCGGACCTCGCGGTCGGTCTGAGCACGGGCCAGATCAAGACGGGCGCGCCGTGCCGCTCGGAGCGCCTCTCCAAGTACAACCAGCTTTTGCGCATCGAGGAGCAGCTCGGTGCCAAGGCCAAGTACGCCGGCGAGCACTTCCGCAACCCGCGCAACCTGTAAGCAGTGCGTTGACTAGCAGAAGGTGCAGCAGCCCGAATGGTTGCCTCAATAAGTGCTTTGCTCTGCAAATACCACGTAATACGTATGCACACACAGGCCACCATGCGAATGATTGATTGTTCATAATGAAAATGGGTGGCTGGGAGTGTTTCATGTTTTGCCGGACGATTATATACTGGTGCTGCATGTGATTGATGGTACGTGTGTAATGTGGTGTTATTTCTAGACTCGTTATACAGTAGAACTATAATTCAATGCCCTGCATGGTCAGGCGGCCGTGCAACGGCTCTTGTTGCTGGTTATGCTGGCGCACGGACGACTGATACTGCGGTTGGTGCTGGGGTCGCTGCTGCTGCTGGTAGCGGGGCTGGTGCTGTGGCGGTTGCTGGTAGTGAGGCTGGTGCACCGACTGCACCGATTGCTGCTGGTAGCGCGGCTGGTGCTGGCGCGGCAGCGGCATGCTGCGGTGGAAGTTCTGGCTCTCGGTCTGCTGCTGCCGCAGCTGCTGGCCCGTGTGGTACGACTGCGAGAGCAGCGACTGGAGCGTCTGCTGGATCTGCTCCGGAGCCGGGGTTGGGGCCGCGCGCCGCTGGTACATGCGGCGCTGCCAGCGCTCCTCGAGCAGGTCGTTCACCTGCTCGGCAAAGTCGCGCAGCACCTTGCTTTCCGTGGGGGTCATGTCTCCGCGTGGGCGGTCGTCCGCGACCACAAGCGCGCCGAGCACGACGCCGTCGCGTGTGCGCACCGGGATACCGACCACGAAGCGCAGGTGCGGCGCGTTGTACACAAATAAATTAGTCGAGAGCGCTTCGTCGTGGCGTGCGTCGAGTACGAGCACCATGTCGAGGTCCTCGACGGCGCAGCGCTGCACGATGTGCGCCGCGAGCGAGTGCTGCTTAGGAAGCTCCTGGATGCTGCTGCTACCACCGGCGCCAGCGCCCATGCGCAGCATGAGATCGCCCGACGCGGCCTTGATGAACTCGCGGCGGTCGTCCACGAAGCTGATAGACGCCAGTGAGCAACTCATGAACTGCGCGGCCTGGGTCGCGATCAAATCGAAGCTCTGCTCGCGCGCCGAGTCGAGGATGTCGTAGACCATAAGCCGCGTGCGGCGCAGCTCGTCGAGCAGGCGCATGCGCTGCAGCATGGCCGCGCTCGTGGTCGTGATCTCCTGGATCTCCTCGAGGGCCTCCATGGCCTCGTACTTCTCGTCGTTGAACTCCTCAATGTCCTCAAAGTTGAAGTTGATGCCGACCTCCGAGTCGTGGAACTCAAAGCCCGTCTCGCGCGACATGTCGTAGTCGCCGACCATGTCGTCGTCATCGTCGTCATCGTCCTCTTCATCGAGACGGTCGTAGCTCGCGCCGTACGACTGCACATTGCTGCTGTAGTTGGTCGTGGGCTTGCTGCTGCTGAGCTCCTCGACCTCGTCCTCCCCTTCATTCTCTTCCTCTGAGTCCACTTCTTCGTCAATGTTGAACACAGCCGACGGCTTCTTCAGCGCCGCGTTGCTGCTGCTGCTCTCAAGATGCAGGTCGGACAGGTCGAGCGCGAACTCCGAGTCGTGGAAGTAGCGCAGCGACTGCGAGAAGCGGTCGCCGTTGTCGTTGGTGTTCATGCTGCTGTTGTTGTTCATGTGATCGTCGTCCTCGACCGTGCCGTAGAGCTGCTGGTCGTTGTGCACCACGGCGGCACTGGGCGACGCTGGCGACGACGAGAGCGGCGACGGCGAATTGGACGGCGGCGTCGATGCCGCGGTCGTGGCGGTCACATTCGACGAGAGGAAACCGCGCGAGTCGTAGAGCTCGCTGTCGCCGCTCGAGGCGGTCGACTCGGCACGCTGCTTGTCCTGCGCGAGCTGCATCGCCGCCTTCTCATGCTCCTGGTCGTGGCGCTTGTGGCGGCTGTCGTGCTGCTCCAGCTGCTGCTTGTGGAGCAGAGTTTGGTGCTGCGGCTGTGGCTCATGTTGCTGAACCTGCAGCTTGACCTGTTCAAACACCTGCTTTTGCTGCTGCTTTGGCTCGAACTTCTGCAGCTCTTGTATGGATGGTTCTCGCAGCGGTTTTGGCTGGTACTGCTGGAGTTCTTGCATCGACGGCTCGCGAAGCGGCTCTGGTTGCTGCATCTCTCGTACTGACGGCTTTCGGACCAGCTCCGGCTGCTGCTTCTCACCTCGAACTGACTGCTCTCTCTGCTTGACGACTGGCTCGGGCTCCTGTGGTCTCCGCACCGACGGGACTCGGCGCACGGTCTGCTGCTGAACTTGTTGTTGCTGCTGAAGTTGTTCCGCAAGCTCATCGTACTGTGGCTCTGGCTGCATCTGCATGTGCTGCTGCTTCTGCTGCGCGTGGTCGTCATTCTGGAGAAGCGACTCGCGGCGGATAATGGGCTGGAGCTCACTGTCGACCTCGACGACCTCTTCCTCTTCTTCATCGTCATCGTCGTCGGATCGCTCTGGACCGCTGCCGGTTCTTGTGTTCGGCAGGCGCTGCATGCTGCCGCTGTCCGTGTCCCCCGCGCCGTGCAGACAGCCGTCACATATCCGGAACGAGTCCTTGCCGGCCTTGGCGAGCTTAATCACCTGGATGGACGAGCATTTGGAGCACACGACCTCGCCGCAGAGGCGGCAGTGGTGCTTGCGCCGAAAAGACTGGAAGCTCTGCTGGCACACGTTGCAGCACTTGCGCGTCTCGCTCTTTACCCAGGCTGAGGACTTGCGGAAGGGCGAGTCGTGCAACCGCAGCACAAGCAGCGCGTTTTCCAGGTGGCGGTACGCTGCGAGGTACTGCATCATGGCCTGCTTCTTGAGCGCCGAGATGCCCTGTGGGTCGAAACAGCTGATCTTGATCACGACCTCGAGCAGACTCTCGCCGGGCGTGCTCGATTCGATCGGGTACACGACGATGCCCGAGAACTGCGCGAAAGAGCGCGAAGTGACGGCGAAGCCCGAGCCCGTTGTGGACGCGATCGGCTTGCAGTAGCGCGTGACCTGCGGGTCGCCCACGGAGTGGCACGCGACGATGCCGATGCGGTGGTCGTCCAGCGTGCGATTGCTGCCGGACTTGTGCTGCTGCGACGAGCTCGAGCGCATCTTGCCCTGGCGGATCGTCGCGTACTCGCCCACGCAAAGCGTGAGGCTGCCGCTGTCAGACGACGACGAGTAGGATGAAGACGAGGATGAGGTGGACGAGGAGGTTTTGCCCTTGCGGATGAACTTGGGTGTCATGCCGTTGCGTGCGCTCTTCTTGGGCTTGACGACCTTGGGTTCCTTGAGCGAGTAGTACTTGATCGCGTACTGCTCGACGTCGACGCCGCAGCCGGTACTGTTGGCCTTGTGGGGGCCGCGCGAGGAGCTGAACGACGAGTTGGACGTGAAGGACGACGAGAGCAGGTCGTTGCTCGAGTTGTTGTTGCTGTTGTTGTTGGAGCTGTAGCCGCTGTTATTGCTGTTGTTGTTTAGGCTACCGAAGGCCGTGAAGACGTCGGCATGCTGCACCTCGTCCTCGTGGAGACACGTGAGCAGGTTCCTGAACTTGTCACGCTTATCGGTGGCCACGATGCGCATAAAGTCGTCGAGCTTGGCTCGCACGCGCGTGATCGCAAGCAGCGTATGGCTCTGCGCGAGCGCCTGGTGCGGATCGTCGCTGCGCATGGCGCTCACGCGGTCGTGCGCGTCCTCCTTGAGCTCGAAGAGCTGCACCTTGGCGTTCATTGAGACGAAGCGCCACTTGTCGAAGCCCGATAGCGTGTCTACGATGAGCGCCGTAGCCGTGGCGCGTGACTCCTCGAGCAGCGCGTCCTGCTGGTCAGGCGTGAAGTGGAAGTACGGCTCGTTCGAGGCCGCCGCGTCGTCCGCCGCAATGAGCGCGGCCGCGTCATTGAGCGACGAGCGCGACGCGGTTGAGGCCATGCTCGCGTTCGTGGCGCGTAGGCTGCTCAAGCTCTCCTTGCCACTCTCCTTGCTCTTGTGGCGCCGCCCGAGTCCGTAGTTGACCATTGCGCTGTACTGCTTGGTTGCTTGTCGGCTTGCGTTGCTTGTTTGCTAACACGACACTTGCGCCACGCACACACACGAGGAGAGATCGATAACTGCTGCTGGGGGTTGCAGCTGGTGGTGCTAACTATAGATAATGGATCTACGTTGGATGGCTGGCGGGTTCACTCGCAGATACACGATACACGAGGCAGTCGCGCGGAAGGATCAATGGATAGAGAGACGGATAGAGCGACGCGCTTGGAAGATTAACACCCGCTGTAGTTGCGCGTGTAAACGGACGCAAGTCTACGTGTGATTTGTTTGCTGCTGGTTCCGAAAGTGCCGCTCAGCTCCGCTCGTACTCACGCTGGAGGGAGGGAGGGAGGAGGGACGGATGGAGGCGCCTGTTGCTTGCTTGCTTGCCTGCTCTTCTCGCGCTCGGTTCGAAATCTCCACACTGAAGAGGGAAAGCGGCCATGAGATGGTGTGCGTGAGCTTGCTTGTTTGCTTTGCGCGGTTGCGTTGCTTGTTTTTGCTGGATCAGCGAGAAACAGCAAACAAAAAAAGTAACTGTCGGCCCGGCTCTTGCTCGGCGCAAGAGACGGGCCGGAATTGTAACGTGCTCCTCCCATTTGCTCTCGTTGAGACCTCGTCCTCAGTAACCCACTTATTCACTATATTATCCTTCATATGTTAGATATTGCCACGATCGTTCTATAATCAGATAGCTCACTAAATGCTTTTTATCTATGGTAACATGCTGCCATATGGGATTTAGGAGGTGCACTTCAAGTGGTATTGGTCCGTCTCTGAACATCTATCAGGACGATGTGGCGATTTCCTTGCAGTCATGCTGTTTGACAGGCTATTTGCTCAACTGAAACTATCAGAACGGCAAAATATAGGCACATTTAACCGTCTCACAAGTCCGTATCGCAGTTTATCAAACCAGTCTCTATAACATCACCACCAACGACGAGAATCTCGAATTTGAGCAGAGCCTCTGCGCTGCAACGACGGACCCGCTCTGCGAGGTCCTGCAAGCCTTCAACTCGCTCGCTTTGTCCCTCTGGGCCTTCTTCCACCCTGCGTGTGTCTCTTCCTCCGCCCTTCGCCACATCAAAACACGCAGCATTCATGACTTCCTCTGCTGGAAACCAAGTGGCTCTTTGTCATTTTGTGCCTCCTGCCGCTATCCTTCATCAACGTAGATTGGCAACCTGGGCACCAAACATTTTGGATTTGCGGATTGCGCGCACACTACTTTCTTTGCTCGGTCTCCGCAACAAACTTTCAACAAGTTTGTCTTTTTTGGCAAGGTTTGATGTTCAGTTACGAAATTGAAGTGGGCTCACATACAAACGAACGAGCTGATGAGAGTCAGACCGAAAGTACTGTGCTGACTCCACACGCAATTGCCACCAATGCTGGTCCTAATGTTCTCGAAGTCGACCGTGTTCTTAAAGGTGACATTGTCGCTTTCTCGCACGCGCGAGCAGCTGAGCTCTTCGCCAGATCGAGCAGCTCCTGTCGACAGCTCTGTATTACTTGCTGGCGCTCAAGCATGTCGCGGTGTCAGATTTGTGTGTCTCTATGCTAAGCATTCAGTCAGTCAGTATGCTGGCTGCGGTGTGCTATGCGGGGCCGAGGAACCATAAGGCCACACTCCCGATCGATTTGATTTGAGGGAAATCATGTCAGGCGTCGTAATTTTTTGCCACGCTAGTGTGGACAGGTGCACCGCCGCTTCTGAAGTGTGCACTGTACTGGAACTGGAACTAGTTCTCAGAGTGTCAGAAGTAATAGTTGCCATGTTGGTCCGACCAGACCTCGTGCGAGGAGCTCACCTGCACTATCCACAGTGAGGGAAACCGGATGAATATTTTGGCGCTCTCAATCAGGAAAAGCTTGCTTGCCATAGGATCTTTGTCCACTTGGCCATTGTGCTCTCATCCCCTCCAATTTGCATAGCAAACACACTTCAACAACTGCTTGAACATCACTCTGAGCACGTATTATGTACTACAGGTGAGTTTGTGCACCAATGTTTTTGAGTGGTATCGTAAGACACATTTCAACATAATGCTCAAGATTATTCTACGGAGAGAAGAAGGGTGCACCCTTTCAAGCTCAAAGCTTGAACGCAAAACGGATGAAGTGGGACCTTTCATCGTGGGACCTTTCGTCATCCTCTGTTCCATGCAAAGATGCTCATGGACAAAACCGTCGAGAAACGCAAATGCAAGACATTGCTGTGGAGCCACTCTTCTTAGCTTGCCCGCACCAGTCGCCACCTTCAACTAGCAATGCGAGCGAGCGCAACATGGGACGCGTCCGACGCGTGTCAATCACACTATTGGTCGCGTAACGGGAAATCTATTTACAGTCTCATGCACTAATTGACAGCACACCACCGACTTGACGCGGATTCTTCCCGCTGTCTGCTACTTCCTTTTGCCTGATACAACCACGTGCGCGTTCCTCATTCCCAAAGATCTCCTTTGAAGCTCCTCGACGCGTTCTCAAGCACTACCAACCTGCTCGGACTCGATGGCGTCGGCAAGACGCTGCCTCTGAGTAAGAATCACAAGAGAGGGATCAACAAAACGCTCACGAACGGTGTCTTGTCCGCCGCGAAGCTCATCTTCAAGGTGGCGAGTGTGAGTGTCAATGCACTCAGCACCGAGAATCTAAACGATCTGTAGCCCGCGGACAGGATCCAAGTGTCGCGTGAGACGCAGTCCACAATCGGCTTATTGCGTGTGAGCACACATAGCAGCTCCAATGAGAGCAAAAGCAGCCATCGCCACTTTCTTATCCCATCGTGTTAGTGCTCCACCGGATTTACTGTCACAGGACAGACATTAAATTCAGATACATGGTATGTGGCCAAAATAACATAACGATGGACACAATGAACGCCATTTTCGTTGTTTGAGTATCAAGTTTGACTTCATTAACTATCAGAGCACTGAAATCTCTTTAGCCAATTAAAAGCATTCGAATTAATTATTTAAACCAATCAAATACGAGAAAATTGATTGATGAAAAGCACAGCGTTGAGCCGCTGCCTGCCATCAGCGCTAGGTCTGGAATCCGAATGAAGCGAGAGTAAGAAACAGACTCGGATGACGTGGTTCTGGTTCCGCCGTTCAAGAAGAGAAAATGCCACACCATCCGGAAGACATCTCTGGCGTCGCTTGTCAGACGTAGGCTAAGCGAAAGCGAGGTGCTGCTCAAGTTCGATGTCTCCAGACGCACATTTAGAGACTGGAGTTTGCGGTCGTGGCATTTTAGGGCACTGAGAAAAGAAGCGGATTTCGTGCCAAACAACAGGAGATTCCTAGCTTTGCTGGTGACTTGTTAACCTAGATTAAGACAGTCGCCAGAAAAAGCGTGTGCTTTCGACATCAATATAATTCAGTACATCAGCTGATTTCATCTCGAGTGGTTGACTGCGAATGGAGACGGCAGGCGTGACGGCGAGACTGCGTTTCCTCCACTAAATGCTAAAGGCTTTTTCAACGGTTCGCTCATTGCCACGGGTTTGCAAGACTATCCACTAGCTCGACCAAGCTACGAATCTACTGGAACCCATGTCATTGATCGGCACGAACATGTTGCTGTATTGTTGTATGGTATACAGATCAGTGCTGATGCACTGCTTTGCATTCGTGATGCGTTCAGCAAGCACTTTTGGGACCTGTATGGCAGCTACGATCAAAACAACATCTACAATGCCAACGAGACCGGCATCTACTTCGAGATATCGCCGAAAGAATCTGGTTGGAGAGTGCCGAAAGCACAAAGATCAATAACTTTCAGAAGAACTTCATGCGGATCCGCGCTGTCCTCAACATATGAGCCGACGGAAAGAATCTATGTACAAAATTGTTCGCAAGCGACGCGTCATTCACAAGCGCATCGTCGATATGGACGTCATTGGCATGCTCGTGAAACACAATTTGATACGCGTGGACTACAGTTCTGCTAGGAGAGTGTCTGATGTGTTGCAAACTATCCGTCAGTATTTGCGCTATCTCGGGTAAAAGCGAGAGCGGAAGGCAAACCTGTAGGCGTACAGGCAAGAGAAGAGAACTGCGCAAGTGGGACGAGTATGAGATAAAGTGGAGGCTCACAATCTTACTCTTGACGGGTGCAATAGATCGGCTCATCTCGGAATGAGTGGGCCACGGAGTAAGGCTTCCACCTGGCAGTTAGCAAGCGATGTACATAATAGCATGCGCTTAGCACCCACCACTCAAAGTCAAATATCTCACACTGTGTAACATTTATTAGCCTGTTCAAATCGGTCACAGTGGGAAGCACATAGAATATGCCAGACAATACGACGAGCAGAATGGTTGCTTGAATGACTTTCAATTGATACGCGAGAATAACAGTACGCTAATATACAAGGGCTAGCTTTACTTCTCCTATAAAGCTAGCAGGAAGGCTATACACACACTCAGCCCTAAAGTACTTGCTAACTCTTCTACGGACTCAATAATCAATGTGGCCTTGTTCAGGCCACAAATCCGTGGTCAACCGGCGTTCACCAGGACCCTGTGGTCAATGCACAAGAACTTCAAAAAACTAATACAGACAGTTGACTGTCGATACACACGCCAAACAGCACGAAAATTTGCACATCTGGCTTGTTCTACTTCACACAAATGCAGAACAAGCTGACTCAGCACCGTTACGCTTGCCCACACGCGTTCGTACACGGACACTCAGAAGTAAACAGTCGTCAATTAAAAACGCGCCAGTCGACGTGCGGGAGACCAAACCAAAGTACCTAGATCGACAGGGATCAATATTTTAAAAGAGGGAAGCAAGCGTATCTTAACCACCTTGTATTACAATCGGATACGCACAGAGCACACTCTACAGACAATATGTAACGCCTATAACACAGTAATTTGCCATCTCGGGCTTCTCTTGGGAGAAGATGCTTGCCTGGTTGAGGGAGGTAAGTGCTATGTGTCTAGCAATCAAGCGGGGAAGCCAAATGGGGAAAGAAGGAAGCTGGAGGGATTACTCTTCGTCGTGAAAATGGAGACTGTTATTGTAGTGGAAACAACTCCTTTTGAATTAATAAGACCAACAAAACCTTATGATCCTACGGTGATGCAATTAACAAGTGGGAGCTTTAGCAGGAAAGAAGTCCATGCTTAGCGACTCGTTTGAATTTTTGACCGCCTAGAGTCGTGTGTGGCAAAGCTCGTTTACAAGTGGCAAGGACTGACCGAGATCGACCAGTCAGTCGACTTCGACAACTTTCCCATACGACAGAAAGACACAAGCAAGCGGTTCGTGGTGAACGTTTCGTTTTTGTGGCATTATCGCGTCTTATAAAAGTCAAGACAAGAGTGGATAACGGCGGCCTGTTGCCTAGGCTAGAGCAAGGGAGCGCGGCGAGTGCTAGCCAGGATGCCTGAGAATCTACTCTTGTCGTTCTCGAGCAGCGAAACGGCCGTCGGTGTCGTGAGAGCTATTCAAAAAGTCGCAAGAAGGGGGAAACGCGTAGAACGCAGTGCAAACCATGCTGAAACCCACAACGTGTTGTATTATTCCTGTTGCCGTCCTACATGGTGACAAATCTGGGATTTTGCTCATATCTTCCAGTCGACACGAACAATCTTTACAAACATAAAGTCAATCGTCGGGTCGAGGTCCAGTAATGACGGAAAACTCGCCCGCCCACAAAACTCACTACTCTGAAAGAATGGGACTTCCGTCTTCCCGGTCCTATCTCGTTTCCCATACAAAAGCAAAAGTACCACGCGGGCGAATTTTTCCGTCATTACCTGTACTTGCCCACTTGTTGAAGTTCGAAAATATGGCCAAAAACCACACAAGTTTACTTTTGACAAGCATGGTTTTAAGCGATGTGAGCCATAACAACGTCAGAAATATTAAATCTGTCTTGCTCCTCACTATCAGCACACATATCCATACAGATCTCTGTAAATCTTAAGCTCCGCAGCTCTCGATTAAATCCACATGCTCCCATTCCGCACGAAAATTTCAATTTTCGTCACTCTTCGATTTGCCAGCAGCAAGACAGTCAACAACATGCTCGTGGTCGCGCTCTGGTGCGCGCTGGCGGCGCTCGCGGCCTTCGTGATCCACCGCGGGTATCCGCTGAACGTCATCGTGCTCTACGCCATGGGCAAAACCTGCGTACAGTATATGCTGCGCGGCGGCGAACCGCTCTTCCCGCGCTGGACGTTCTCGCTCGAGCTCGTGCAGGGCGTCGTGCGCACCGTGGCGGACGAGTACGGCGACCGCATCGCGCGCCCGCACTACTACCTCAAGCTGCGTCGGCTGAGTGCGCTCTACGGAGACTTTGTCGGCAAGTTTGCGTGTCGCGCATACGGCACCGAGGTCGTCCCGGTGACGGTGAACGGGCTCGAGCACGTCTGGATCAAGGCCAGCGTGACGAAAGCAAATGCGGCGCCGCGACCCAAGTCTCCGTCGGCAGCAGCAAGTGCGGGTGTACAAGCCACGAAGCGATTCGTGGTGCTCTACTACCACGGTGGCGGATACGTGGTGCTGAGTCCGCGCATGTACATCGACTTTGGCAACAACCTGCGCGCTGCGATCGTCAAGGAGCTCGAGCGCACTCACCAGGTCGAGAAGCCGCAAGTGGACGTGCTCCTCGCCAACTACCGCAAGGCGCCGGAGAACAAGTTCCCGATTCCTGCACAAGACGCCGTCGCGATCTACAAGCACCTGATCAGCGACCAGGGGCTCTCGCCGCGCCAGATCATCCTCGCGGGTGACAGTGCTGGCGGCGGCTTGGTGCTCTCGACGTTGCTGCGATTGCGAAAGAGCCAACCGGGCTTGCTGCCCCTCGCTGGCATCCTGCACTGCCCCAAGACGACGATGGTGCCAAGTACAGAGGCGTCGACCCAGTCGTCATCCCCACACTGCTTCCTGTCGCCGTCGATGCTCGAAGCGTTCCGCACGTCGTACCTCAAGACCCCGAACGACCCGTTGACGTGGCAGGACGCCTCGGCCGTGCACTGCGACCTGCGCGACCTCCCTCCAGTGTTCCTGCAGACAGGGGCGCTCGACATTCTGCACAAGGAGTCCTTGGCGATCGCGGACAAAGTCAAGACCGACGGCATCACGAACTGGGAGGTGGACGTGCACGACCAGATGCCACACATCTTCGCGACGCTGCCGAGCTTCGTGCTGCCGTACGGCCAGGTGGGCGTTCTGGCGATGGCGAAGTTTGCGGCCAGACAGTTCAATTCGACGCTCAGCAGCAACGCCAAGTACCTCAAGCACAAGCGCGCGAGTCGAGTGCCCGCGGCGTAGGTTCATTGCTGGTGTGGCATGGATTGTTGTTGTGTAGACAGGTTTTTCTTGTGTCAAGATGAAGCAGCCTGGTAAATTTTGCTAAATTCTGAATGAGCTACATGTTTGTCGTCCACCTGCGAGGGTCGATGCCTTGCTTGCGCAGCTTGGCCTTCTCGTGCTTCATCGTGCCCGTGACCGACATCTGCCTGATAAAGCGCGGCATCGCGTACGACGGCAAGCGCTGCTTCACGTGCTGCGCAAAGGCCTTGAGGTCGACCTGCGCGACCTCTCGTCGTCGTGTTTCTGCCATGAGCGACGCTCGACATTCTCAACGAGGAGTCCGTGGCGATCGCCGAGAAAGAGAAGTTCGACGGGATCACGAACTGGGAGGTGGACGTGCACAGGTTTGGCAGGTAGTTCGAGAATGACGAGGAGGTGCGAAGTGACGGGATCAAGTGTGAGTACAGTGCTTGGATCTGGTATTGAAATACAGGAAAGGAAGGTGTTGCTAAGCATGCATGTACCCAATGTGGAGCTTTTGGTTGGTTGGTATTTGTACAACGCGCCTTTTTGAGGACGTCGCCGAAGAAACTCAGTTTGGTCCACAGAAAACAATAAGCAGATGGTCGTCATTCTGAATGCGATCAAGTCATCATCAATAGAGTTGAAGCCCGCGGGAAGACCTGTGTGGTGATACCTCGCAAGCACACAACAACAACAAATCAAGCAAACACTTGCAGCCAACAACAAGCGCAACAAACGAGCAAGGCAAGTCGCACAAACCAATTCCCCACCAGCTTAGCAAGGCAAACAAGAACAAGAACAACAATGCTGAACGAGCTCGTACCGCAAGACCTGCTGGAGAAGGTGCCGAAGAAGCTCGTCGCCGTCGCGGGTGCCACCGCGCTCGGATACTACGCCGACCAGAAGCTGCTGCTGTCGCACGATGTGCGCAAGTCCGGCAAGCTGGCGCTCGCGCTCATCCAGGCCAAGGGCTTCACGCGCAACAACACGCTCGTGGGCGACTTCTTCGAACAGAGCGCGCGCAAGTGGCCGCACAAGCCCTGCATGCGCTTCGAGGACCGCTCGCTCACGTTCGCCGAGTGCGACTTCATGGCCAACCGCGTGGCGCGCTGGGCGCTGCAGCGCGGACTGCGCGCGGGCCAGACGGTCGCGCTGCTCATGGAGAACCGGCCCGAGTTCATCGTTGTCTGGCTTGGGCTCTCGAAAGTCGGCGTCGTCACGGCGCTCCTCAACACGCACTTGCTGGCCGACGGCCTCGTGCACTGCGTCAAGCTCGCCGACACCAAGGAGTTGATCGTCGGCGCTGAGTTACTTGACAAGGTCGCCGAGGTGCAGCAGCACCTACACGGCATGAGCTTCCACGTCTACAACGACGGTGCGTCTCTGCTTGCTGTATTATGCTGGCTTCTTTATGCACAACGTGTAAACTAACAACGTTGTGATTCTACGAAGCAGTCGCGATCCCAGCGCCTGAGCTTAGTGCGTACCCGTTCGCGCAGTCCTTTGACGTGCAGCTGGAGCCCTTGAGCGGTGCCCAACTGCCTCTGTCCACGCGCAGCGGCGTCAAGATCACGGACACTGTTCTGCTGATCTTCACGAGCGGCACGACGGGACTGCCCAAGGCCGCGCGCGTGAGTCACTTCATCGTGCTCGGGCGCTCGTTCCTCTTCGCGAAGAACATGGACGCGACCATTTCGGACCGCATCTACTGCTCTTTGCCGCTGTACCACACGTCGGGTGGCAACCTGGCGGTCGTCATGATGATCTGCTCGGGGGCCACACTCTGTATCTCGCGACGCTTCTCCACCACCCATTTCTGGGACGAAGTGCGCAAGTTCGACTGCACGATCATCCAGTACATTGGCGAGATGTGTCGCTACCTCATGAACACCCCGCCCACGAGCAGCGACAAGCAGAACAAAGTGCGCATGGCTTTCGGCAACGGACTGCGGCCGGACGTGTGGGCGCCGTTCCAAGAGCGCTTTGGGATCCCAGCAGTCTTTGAGTTCTACGGCTCGACCGAGGGCACGTCGGGCATTATCAACCTCTGTACGAGTCCTGAGGACCAGGGCCACTTGGGACGCCACGGAGCGCTCGCGACCCTGGTCGCGGGCAACAAAATTGTCAAGTACGACGTGGACAACGACGAGTATGTGCGCGACCCGAAGACGGGCTTCCTGGTGCAGTGCGGCACGAATGAAGTGGGTGAACTCATCAGCACGATCAACAACAATGACCCGGCGAAGCGCTTCCAAGGCTACTACAAGAACGAGGGCGAGACGAACAAGAAGGTGTTGCGTGACGTGCTCAAGAAGGGCGACCTGTACTTCCGCACAGGCGACCTCTTCAAGATCGACGAGCGCCGCGCGTGGCACTTTGTGGATCGCATCGGCGACACTTTTCGCTGGAAGGGCGAGAACGTGGCCACGAACGAGGTCTCGGAGGCAATCTCGAACTTCCCCGGACTCAGCGACATTTGCGTCTACGGGGTTGAAGTGCCGGGTAACGAGGGCCGCGCGTGCCTCGCTGCGATGGTCTTTGATGACGCGCAGTTCGACCTCAAGGCTTTTGCGCAGCACGTGAAGCAGCGCTTGCCGTCGTACGCGATGCCGCTTTTCATCCGCCAGCTGCCTGAGATGTCGGTCACGGGCACGATGAAGCACGAGAAGACCAAGCTGCGCAAGCAAGGCATCGACCCCTCGCAGGTGGACGACAAGCTCTGGTTCTTCAACAAGGTAGCGGACAACTACGAGCGCCTGACGAGCGAGAACTTCCATCGCGTGCTCACGACCTCTCGGTTGTGAGTAGTTGTTGCGAGGTGGTGATTGTGGATGAGTTCGTGGATGCATACGCCGTAGACGAATCATAGATCCGAGTGGAAGTCTGAATGGCATAGCAAGCACAGTGAGACAGCGTTGGTGTTCATTGTTTGCTTTGTAAAGAGCTGTGCGCTGTTGAACGTAGCTTCAATGTGGGGGGCGTGCTTGGTGCTTTGCCATTGCGCATGTGATTTCCAACAGCTCCTCGTCGCGTGTGGGACGGTTGGTCTTGCAACAAACTGGCATTGTCGGGCTTGCTCTGCGCATTGGTGAATGAGGATGTGAGAAGTTCACGCACGTGGTGATGAGAGAAGATACCCAATCACATTTACAGAACGGTGGAGAGAGATGGTCGAAAGCCTTCCTTCGTTCTCGTTTGCTCTTCAATGCGAAAATGGCCCATGACCCGCACGTCGCTCATCGCGATCGACTGCTCTCCGTCGTCGTTGTGATTCCCATCGTCGTCACGATTGACTTGAGTTGCTCGTGTGACCACAGCATCAGCCAAGTGGATTCTTTCTACATCATCTTCATCGCTAGCGCCACCGCCGTCAGTATCATCAGACTCCTGCGTGCGCTTGGGCTCGCTCTTGCCGTCCTCCTCTTCGTGGCCGTCGTCGTACACGTCGAATAGAGACGCCGGCGGCTCCATCATCCGCGGTGCGTGGTCATCTAAACGCTGTCTGAGTTGCTGCTGTAGCCCTCAGGTGCCAATGGTCATTGGCCCCTGCTTGGCCGCATAGCCATTGCCGTAGCCAGATGAGGCCGTGGTGCTCGGTGCGAAGTGATCCGGATCGTCCACGCACGCGCGCTACCATCGGGGTAACCTATCTCGATTTCGTCCACGGAGTAGTTGGATGCCAATTGGAGCGTTGCCGAGCGGGAGCACAACGGATCCATTCATTGTAGTTGAGACTGGGTTTGCTGTGGCAAGTTCGTCAAACGTATCTTGGAAGACCGGGACAAACTCGTCTGCGTGGTGAACTAGGATGTCCTCGCCGTGCGTATCGTGAGCTCGAGTCGAGTAGTTATAGGATCCTTGGAGTAGTATGTGTCCATCAATGAGAGCGA
>JAASGT010000674.1:0-18821 GCA_023334315.1 Globisporangium alternatum
GATGCTGGAGTACAAGATGAAGCGATCCGGCGGGAAGATGGTCGAGTGTGAAGAACACTACACGACGAAGACGTGTTCATGCTGCGGGAGAATCAACCGCAAGATCACGCACAAGAAGGTCTTCCACTGCTCAAGCTGCGAGCTGACGATGGACCGAGACGCGAACGCCGCTCGCAACATCTTCCTCAAGAACGAACACTTGCTCACTTGGGCTCTCCGAGCTTGGGTAACAGGAGATGCCTACTCCGAGGGTGTCAAGTCACATTGAGCTTGCTTAGTGTTATCGACCCGAAAGAGGTCGCTTATTTGCGTGTTGGTACTTTGGTATCTCATGGTAAGTTGGCGATCTTCTGAGCCGATGATACGATAGTGGTTACATCAAGTGCAGTGACTCATATTCATCATTGTGTTACATGTTTCTGGTGTGTAGTGTTGAGTGTCGAATTGCTATCGAGTCACGATGGCAATGACCATCTGTGTGTTGAGCATTCGACCTGTGTCCTCTTGTTCCTGCTTGTCGTTGTTTTTCATAATTTACAGTAGATTTACTTTGGCTGGTGCACGCGGCCGACGCGCGCTGGCTTCTGGCGACGCGTCTCGAACGTGCGCTTGGGCGCCTGCTTGTGGCGGTATGAACCCTTCTTCTTCGTCACGCGGTCCTTCACGTCTTCATCTGTCACATCGCGCTCGTGAAACTCTTCGTCGTGGTGGGCGCGCTCTGCATGACACGGATATAATCAGATAAGACACAACGGTCAGCTACGAATGGCTTCATTCACTACTTCAAGCGAAAGACGCAGACAACGTACGGTTCTTAAGGAACTTGACCGTCTCGCGCAGGTGGACGGCATTCTCAATGTCGCTGATGAGCGCATTCACACGCTCCATCTCTTCCAGGTGCTTGCGCTCGCTTGCTGGTAGTGCCCACGTGCCGAAGCTATGACGAATCAGACACAACACCGATAAGCTGATGATGCACATAATGGCTACATGGACGTACCCACATCAAGAATGCAATCCTTACCTGCCGGCGTGCTCGAACTCTTGGAGGAGCACAAAGCCGCGTGCGCCAGGCTCAGCCGCGACGGGCATGTTGTAGTGAAAGCGGTTGTTCGCGGGGCTCCAGCGCAGGCGTGGGATCGAGTCCATCATGGCGGCGTTCACGTCGATGGACATGGTGGACATCATGGTTGTCATCGTGCACTTGGGGCTGAAAGGGCCTTGTTGGAGACTTGGAGGCTGAGTGTTGCTTGTTGCTTGGCGTGGTCGATTCGGGAATGAGGAGATGAAGGAAGCCGTGCGCGCATTCAGGAGCCCTTGGCGCATTTCCACTACGCTTTCCGCAAAGACAAGAACAAGAGCGCAAGGAAATGTACAACAGCTGCTGGAAACGAGATTTCTATCTGGATACGAGAGGCTATGCATTTATACAGTATATTTTGCCTCAATACTAACATTATTAGTATCAAATATCAGAGGGAGATAATGGATAGAAGGTTGAGATGCTGGGGTTGAAGTGCCGGAGCAGATAACCCGGTGCGCTGATTGGCTGCATTTTTAAAGACGATCTCAATCGCGTGGGAAGAGCTGTATCAACTCGTGTATGTACGAAAAATCGACCGCGGACGAGAGAACCAGTTGCCACTTGGCGTGGTCTGCCTACCCAGCTCCGAGCATATCAACTAGAGCCAACAGGCGATCTCGCATATTCGCAACATCTTCTACTTCTGCGAAATGGTTGGCAAGACGACCGTGTAGTGCTGCGGCTTCCGTGGCGCTCGCGAGGCGGAGTGTGTGCGCGGGGTACGAGTGCTCGCAGTAGAAACTGCTGGGTCTTGGTTGGTTGGTGGTGGTGCGAGGCTGGGTGACGATGGAGGCACGTGGTTTGATGAGCGTCGGTCCAGCGATGGAACAGAGCCAGACGAGACGAGAAGCTGCGGCTTTGTCGACACTTGGTGCCAGGATGGAGACAATGGTATGCGTGTCTTGCTCTGTTGGATGGCCCATGAGGTTGATCTCTGAGAACCGAGCGAGGTGCTGAGTTGCTTGGACTTTGGTTGTGGGCTTGCGGTTGCAAAATCTGGAGCCATGCTTTTGCTGGTAGCTGCGGGACCAGAAGTGTCACTTGGACTCTCATCTTGTCCCTCGACTTCGGAGGACGGTACTGCCGTGATGAAGCAAAGCACATCTTGACTCGTCTTTGGAGCTACAAAGTCTGAAGCACTCTGGCGCGGCTTTATCCGCAGCACGCTTTCCATCTCTCGCTGCAGAACAGCCCACTCGCTCTGGGTCTCTACTAGATCTGGTTGCACCAGCAATTCTGATGATGGTAATTCGCGGTACTTTGGCGCTTTCACGTCTGCGAGCAGGTTCCCATTGCTCGTAGCGCGTTGTATACTATGCGAGCGCGACGTTGCAGCTGGCAGCATCGCGAATGGCGTCTGCTTGATGGGGCTCCAGAGTCCCGCAGGCGACTGTCCCAGTTCTCGGAAGTTCTTGATCGCACAGTAGTTCTGCGCAGACACCAACTGTGGTGGGGCCAGCACAAAGTTCGAGTCGATCGTGTCGTTGGAGCAGAAGAGAGCCACCGGCTGGGCTATCTGTTCAGCAGTAGCTGATTGGGACTGCTCGTTGCCTGTTTGGATTCTCTCCAGCTCTTGTAGATCATCATTGGTGACTATGTGGTTGGGGAATCCCTGGCTCCTTGCAGCACCATGGCGATGAAAGCCCTCGCTGTCACGATGCAGCTTCCCCAGTTTGCCTGAGCCAAGCGACGACGATCTCAGATTCTTCTCAGCCAGCTCACTGATCTCACTGCCAGCCACTCGCCACATATTGCTGGAGACTCGGGACAACTGGTCCACGTGGATAATGAGCGGAGATGAGCTTTCCGTGGACTGGAAAGCGATCACGTGAGATCCGTCCTCAGACAGCTGCCGGATCTTGAGGAATTGTTTGGGTCGGATCTCCAGCCACTCGCTAGCACGCGGTCTTCGCTTCACACTCGGCTGCTGTTTGCTGGTATCCGAAGATCCTGAGTACTCAGAGTCCAGGGCTGAGGTCGATAGTGATGTTGACAATGAGGCTTTGTTCCAGGGACGCGGGTAGTCTCTTGATGGTAGCTTTGATTTCCAGGGCAGTCGACTCGTCTTCTTCTCCTCCTGAACAGCAGCAGCGCCACCATCGCCACTGACCCACGGTCCCATGATGAACACTGGTGCTGTCCCATTTGATCTTGCTGTGTAGTCCCCGTTACCATTGGCGTTAATTCTGCTGCTGCTGCTGTTGTTGTTGGACATCATCTTGGAGATCTGTACAAGCGACAGTAACTCAGCGAGGCATTTCGATCCTGACGCATCCTTGCCGCTCCTTCTATTGCTTCGATATTCCAACATGTCATCTGGGAACGATGCTGCTCTGGACAAGAGACCCACGACGAAGTGGCACCGCATTGCGAAGCTCTGCTCGGCCCTCTCTGGTGAATGGCGCGCGTCTTTGTCAAAGCCCAGCAGCGTCGTGAAGAGAGGCGGCATGCTCGTCCAGAACATGCGCTCAGGCTCTAGCTCCGAGTCCGTACGTTGAGTGACCTCTTCCAAAGAGTGGTGGCGCATGATGCAGAGAATTGCCGTGAGCGCATTCGGTGGCAGCGAAGCCAGCTCTTCTGCTGCATCCGCTGGCAGATCCTCACACCCGAGAAGCTGGATCGTGATCGCTTCAATGAGCAGAGCCTTGGCAAACCCAAATTCCAGGTACGCTGCGAGGGTGACTGCGACTTCAAGTCTGATCTGCCGAGGGAGTGCGAGTAGCTCTTGAAGCGGGATCGTAGGCATCGCACGCGCGTTTGGGGAGAACTTGGACGGTGCGAACTTGCAGTGGCGGTTGTGCACTGCACACTCCTCATTATGAAGAGCTACGATCGTGTGCAGGCGATGACGGTCGGTTAGCTCTGCGCTGTACACTCGCTGCGTGTGAATATGCTCGATAAGCTTCGTCGCGTTCTCGCTCTGCTCGTGCAGTCCACCGCCGCTACCGCTCTCCGATACGACGCCGCCCCAAAGCTCTGCAGTCGATCCAAACTTCCCACATACGGCACCAGTGCCGTTGTCCCGTTCATACGCGAGCATGCACTGTACGAACGCGTCGTGCTCGTCGATCGCGCGCTCGCGCTCAGCTGAGGCGACGTAATGACCGTCCAGGATCCACACATTCGGCAGCAGTGCCACAATCTTCTTCCGGTACTCTACCACGCCATTACTGCCGCTCTCTTGCAGTAACGCCGGGTTGCCCTGCAGCCGGAGCTCCATGATGTGCACATCACGCAAGCACACAAGATCGTCGAAGTGCAGCTGATTGCGCTCAAGGTACAGGAAGCCGAGCGCAGCGAACGACGCGAGCGGCGCCAGTAGACTCGCCTGCTGCGACTTCTGGTTCTTGTAGAGACCGCGATGCAGCGCGTTGTCGTTGAGGTCGATGCGCCAGAGCCTACGCAGCACGAGCAGCCCTTCCAGGTCGCGCAGGCGGTTGGCGTCGGCGTAGAGCGAGCGCAGCGTGTCGCGACAGAGCTCCAGGTGGCGCACGCACTCGACGCCTGCGCCCGAGAGGTGCAGCGCCTGCAAGTCGCGCAGAGACGCCTTGGCCCGTGCGCGGATGAGCGCAGCGTCGGGCGCCCGCATCAGAAGCAGATCAGCAGCAGCGCATTGTCGCCGCCGTCGTTGTAGTAGAGGAGGTCAGTCAGTCACCCAGTGCTGCCAAAAATAGCCAGGAATGTTGAAGCGGGATGATTTCAATAGAAGCTTCTTTTTAGTTTGGGCTTGTAAAATTTAGTTTGGGGCTTTGCTAGTGACAGTGTTTCTTGAGAATTCACCGAGTTGTGAAGTTGAAGCTGTCCATGGTCTGGCCTGGACGCGGGAGAATGGACGACGCGAGGCGGTACGGCTTCTTCAGAGCCCCGTCGTTCCTAACACAAGCAAAGTTCTCTCAAGTTAGTATGAGCCTGTCAGAAACAAAGTACTGGCAAAAAGTCTCGAGAACTCGAGAACTCACCCAGGTACAGCCGTCCGCGGTCGGATCTCCAGGTTCGCGGTCGCTATTCGCTCCAAGTCACCTGAAGCCGCTGGCGTCAAATCCGCAAAGCCGACGACTCTCTTGGACTTGATCAAGTCAGCTGCCGGAGGTCGCTGATTGCTGTTTCGGAGACTCGCGCTCCACATCTCGTCGTAGTTGACTGGAGCCTCCGTTCGAGCAGATTCCGGTGGGTCTTGAGATAGCGATGGCTGGCTCTGTGTTCGAGGAATGGGGTGCCATGATGGCCTCACGGACGTTGGAGCGGATTGGGCGCGCTGTTCATTCATCCTGTGCAAGGGTCTCTGCGTGTTAGCGATACCCCTGAAGACTGGAAGTGTCTGCAGTGTTGTGTCATGACAATTTACCTTCTTTGCGCTTCGCGTTCAGTCAGATCCAGGCACCGCGCTTTCCACTTACTACACCGTTTCTAAGTCAAACAGAAACCAAGGTCAGACCAATAATCGAGATTGTAGCCCTAAGAGTGTTGCCATCATACCTGTCCTGACTCGTACAACTTGAGCAGATGCATGTTCTCCTGCCGCAAGTCCTCGATGGCCTTGTTCGCTTGATCTTTCCACTCCTGCTCCTCTCTCACCACCTCGTCTTTGAGCTTCTCAATCGTCCGTGAAGCCATGAGTTGCACTTTCTTCATGGACGACACCTCTTGAAGGCGGAGATGGCTCTCCTGTTCGAGGATCTCATTCTCAGTTTTCTGTTGTGAGAGAGAAAACATATCGAGCTCAGCTAAGCGATGCAGACAAACATCAGAGACAAACGAGCGAACCATTTTCTGGTAGTGCTTAGCCTGCTGACTGAAGCGCTGCATGAGGTTATCGACGCCGATGCTCTGAAGCTGGAGCTCGTCCTTCAGCTTTGCGTTCGCCACCAGGGCGTTCTGTCAAAAGCAGTAACACATTTCGCGTTATACTGAGCTCTTACAGATGCGAAGAGCTGCTTAGACCTTTCATGAAAGAAAAACACGAACCTTGCTCTCCTCAGACATGGCGTTAAACGCTTTCTTGAGGTACTCTGCATCCAGCTCTTGCAGCGATTTCCGGAATGTCTGGTTGGCAATAACAAGCGCATCAGTATTCACAACAGCTCAAACACAAGGCAGTCACTCGACCGTACCTTCTCCAGCGCCATCTTGTGGTTGAACATGTCGAGGCGCACTTTGTGGATCTCCTCGGCGTGGTTCTTGTTCTCCTGCTCGAGCTGCAGCATGAGCTTGTCCACGCGATCGCGCAGCGTCCCGTTCGCGCTCTCGACGACGTCGTAGGCCTCGACGTGGAGCTCGAGCTCGCTCACTTTCCGGTTGAGCACCTCGATTTCGTGCTCGGCCTGCAGCTTCTGGGTCAGATGCTCGTCCTCGAGCATGCGGATCGTCACCTCGTGCTTCTCGACCTCACGCTGCAGCATCGCATCCATGGCATGGATCTGCTCTTGCTTGCTCTTGTTGTCGCGCGTCATGCGCTCGATGATCTTGGCCTCCTCGCGCAGCTGCGCCTCGGCTTCTTCCACGCGCTTGCGCAGCTCATCCGTAAACACAGTAGCAGCAGAGAGTCACCAGTCACGTAGTCAAGGACACTTTATAGACAGTAGCAACCGTAGCATGCACTAGCATCACGCATTCGCATAATGAAGAAAGTGAGGATATTCATTCGTGGCGATGGACGCATCCTTGTCAGCCGACGGCTGCTTTGCCTTTGAGTTCCTGCGCGTCATGACAGAAGAGAAGAGATCAGCCGAGACACGTCAGTCCAACGGGCATCTTCATATACAGCACACATGAGTCACATAGAGAGCGATGCATGCGACCGCACTTCTTGGGCCCCATTAGCTCCGCACTCGTTCGATCCCCGTGAGCCTGCGCGCGGTGACTTCAACATCGTCCCGAACCAACAACGAAAGCCTAAAGCGCCCAAAATAGACCCATCTGCAAGCCTCAAGAAAATGCGAATCCAGGGCAAGCCTGGCCTTTTACATAGTTTAATCAACTTCAAGTGGCTATTCAGGAAAGATTCTCCAGCTAGTATTGCATTAAGGCTTCTATTTCTCCATAGTTTTACCAAGTTAAACAGTGACAAGCGGACAAAGCTGGGCGTTTGCTGTGGTCGAGCTGCGCCATACAGTAATCAAGATATGTTTTCTTTCGGAACGCGTCCCCAACGGACACGTTCGTGCTGACTCGTTGCTCTGACTCGTTTCCGTTGACAACTGGACGACTGATGTTCGTAGTGACTAAAATTCAGCCAGCCCCTCGGAATGCATCCCAATTGCGATCGGCGTTTTGCCGTACGAACGGAGGAAGGGTAGCGAAAGCAGATAGGAAGAGAAGCCGTCTGCGTGCAGTCGAGACAGATGCCTGTGTGCGAATGCGCTCAACACGTTGAAGCGCCGCCCGCTCGGAGCTCGAAACGCGCCGCGGTTAGATCTCTACATGGTTGCAGGAAGGTGGGGTTCAAATAAGAGATTTGACTCACCCACCAGCAGTAGCATTACAATGGAACATGCTATCGTGAGTTGCGTCCGATCTCGCTTTTAATTATCCCGTCGTCACACGCCCGGGTGACTGTGCATGGTCTCCTCTCACAGTCAAATATAGTGACTGGCGACTTGCGAGCAGCATATGAGAACAGAGCAGCGAGACAAAGCCTGCTGTACCAGCACGACGGGCATCGCGCGTCCTTTACCGACGTCCGCAATAGACTGGATCGCTCACTGCCGCGGCCAACGTCACGGGCGTTTTCGCTGTCTACTGTGGCTGGAGTTGACAGGTGAGGGAGAAGCGGGCGGACGGACGTTCGGAAAGCAGCTGTTCAAGGAACGCGCGGCGCCAACGCGCCCGTCGTTCCGCGTCGAGCATCCAACCAGCTGGTGGCTTCACGTGTGGTCCTTTACAAGACTCACTCTCTTTCGCGCTGGAAAACCATGTGCTTACAACAGGCTCGACTGAATTTTAGTACTGTTCAGTTGCTTATCGTATCCTGTTTATCGTAGTGGTTTTGAATTTTTACATCCTTGTTTAGAATATGTGCTGTTTGCACGCTCTTTCAACCAGCAATTTTATCCTGCTTACCTTACGTAACGGCTTAAAGCTGTTAGTAGAGGCTAGAGGGAAAAAGCCAGAGCATTCAGCAAAGGCTGGTTGGAAGTCATCTGGTTTCCACTGCATGGTCGGCTCACAATGCGTCCAGGGCGGAAAGGATACGGGAGTGGATGGAAGGAAGCAAGGACGGCGATAAGGAAGAACGTACGGAGTGATGCGAGTCGAATTACAATCCGATTTCCAGTCTCTCGAGCATCGCCGTCCGCCTTCTCTCGCTCATTCACCTTTCTACCCCACCACCCGCAGGAGACCTGGACCATCAATCGACCAACTACAGCACAACGCCACCAGATCAGCTCTAGATCCCCACCAATACAATGATCGGTCCATCGAAACTCGCAGTCTTCGTCTTCGCCGTCTCGACCGCCACGGTCGTCTCGGCGGGCAACTACGCCGGCGCCACGAGTGGCATCTCGTTCAACAACGCCGACTTCCAGCAGAACGACAACTCGGTCGTGAAGCCAGCGGACCCGGTGATCGCTTCCAGCACCAACGGATACGGCAAGCCATCGACCACGCCAGCTCCAGTCGCCGGAAGCTCGACCACGAGCACCAAGTCGCCAGTGCAGAAGGCGGAGACCAAGGCTCCTTGCACGTCAACACCTTCCCTTCCAGCTTCCTCGACCTCGACCGCCACCAAGGCGCCAGTGGCGACGACTGCCGCTCCAGCGGCAACCACTGCGGCTCCGAAGGCGACGACGGCTGCGCCAGTGGCGACCACCGCAGCCCCTAAGGCGACCACGGCTGCGCCAGCGGCAACCACTGCGGCTCCGAAGGCGACCACGGCTGCGCCAGTGGCGACCACCGCGGCCCCGAAGGCGACACCAGCGGCAACCACTCCTGCCTCGAAGGGGACGACTGCTGCTCCTACGCCTGCCACGGCCACCGGTACTTCCACCACGGTCACCCCAGCTCCATCGACGGTGAAGCCAGCCACCGCGACGGCTGCTCCAGCGACCACTCCAGCCGCCACCACGGTGAAACCGGCGACCATCACTGCTGCTCCAGCGGCGACCCCTGCTGCTACCTCGGCGAAGCCAGCCACCGGTACTGCTACTACTGCCCCTGCGGCTACTACTACCCCTGCGGCTACTACTACCCCTGCGGCTACTGCTGCCCCTGCTGCGACCCCAGCCACTACTTCGACCAGCACTACTACTACGGCCGCCCCAGCTGCCACCCCTGCTTCCACCGCCGCCAAACCAGCGACCGGTACCACTCCTGCTGCCCCTGCTGCGACCCCAGCCAAGACCACCCCAGCTTCCGGCTCCACGGGCACGAAGGCAACGGCCGCCCCAGCCGTCACCCCAGCTGCTTCCCAAACGAAGGGTAACCCAGCGCCAGCGTCGAACGACGATGATGACGATGATGACCAGCCTGCGGGCGCTGTCAAGGCTCCATCTGCTACCCCAGCCTCTACCACCCCAGGTGGCAAGCCATCGCCATGCCCATCGCTGCCACAGCCGGGCAGCAAGCCATCGCCATGCCCGTCGCTTCCACAGCCTGGCAGCAAGCCATCGCCATGCCCATCGCTCCCACAGCCAAACCTCAGCCCAGCGGTGACCCCAGCCAGCTCCTCGACCAAGGTGGCGGCGTCGGACGAAGATGCCTCTAGCAACACCAAGCAGCAAGTCCTGGACGCCAATACTAAGAGCGCCGCCACACGCGTGGTGCCAGCCATCGCGGCCGTGGCTGTCTCGGTGGTGTACCTGCTGCTCTAAGCAGTGAGCTATCGGATGTGTATGTGCCAATCCGTCCTGGCTCTCTCGCCGAGGATGAGACCGTGCTTTCAATGAACTGTGTAGTTGAGTATGTGTGTGTGAGTGCAGTATCTTATAGTATTGCTCGGTCATGCGCCGCACCAGTGACGGCCATAAGAGAATACATAAACCCTTTTGTTTATAGAGTACACACACGCGCAGGCTTTGCCATCTCTTAACACCTTCCTCTTGTTCATGAGTTCTCTCAAGAGGCCCTAAGCCCTCCACCAGCAGTAGCAGACCTACCTCTACGAAAAGCCAGACTCTATAACTCTACTGAGCCAAGTGACTTTTGCCAAACGACCACCGGGCAAGAAGGGTGCGATCTCCAAGGGCCGCTGCCGCACGCACGGCGGCGGCACGATCCCGAGCTGCGCATGAAGAGCTCGTGCACCGCACGCATCACCGCTTCGTTCTCCATGCCCGACCAGAAGCTTCCGCCACTGGTGCTTCCGGCGGTCGTCACTGGAAGATCACTGGCATGCCGCCGGTGGCGATCGGGAAGCCCATGTGCGAGCTCATTAGACGTTCGGGCGACGGCGTGAACTGCAGCTGGAGCCTGTCGCCGAGTTGCACGAAGACAGTCATCGGCGGCGGAAACGCGGTGAACCTGTGGGCGGTCGCGAGCGATGGGTCGCTTCTGCTGCTGTTGCTCGTGGGCCGCGCTGGTTACTGTGGCGGTCGTGCTGGCAGCATGTTGCTAGTCGATGGCTTGGTGTTGATGTTGAGGGGAGAGCTGGCACCGAGTGCGAGGCTTTGGCGCGACGACAGTCTGGGTAGGGTCGTCCACCAAAAGCACAAAAACACTGCTGAAAATGAATTGTGCGCGTCATTTTGAGTTGAGGTTCAAAAACGACACATACATCGTTCATGTTTTTGGATGTTACTCATTTTCGAGGCAAGCACGGATGGCGACAACGGCGTACAAGCGGCGCGAGAAGCGCTGGAAGCCCATGACGGAGGCGCAGGTGCGCGCCGATCCGGAGCTGCTGGACGTACTCAATCTCTCGCCAGAGCAGCAGCAGCGCGTGCGCACGGTCGGTGAGTGGCAGTGGACGCCTGAGAGCGCACCGCGCTCCATCCTGGCGTTCGACGGCTTCGGCGCGCAGCACGAGGGCTTCTTCGTCATCCCGAACGCGATCGACGCGCAGACGCAGCTCGCGATCGCGCACGCCTGTCTGTATGTGCGTACATGTACCAGTAGTATGTATGTGATCTGCTAGGCTGTGCAGAGCGAGAGTGGCTCATTCTCGTCTTGCTGGTGCTTCACACAGGACGGAGTACGCCGAGGCGCCGCACGTGACCAACATGCACTTGCAGAATGAGCAGGTGACTGAGATTTGGGCGAAAGCGCGCGCGAGCCACGCACAGGATCCGAGCAAGGCGCCTGCGCTGTCGAAGCTGCACTGGGCGGCTTGTGGGTACCACTACGAGTGGACAGCGCGCAAGTACTACAAGGAGAACTTCTCGCCCGTGCCGCAGTTGCTGGAGCAGATCGCCGTGCAGTGCGCACACGCCTGCGGCATGAGCATTGCCGCCGAGGCCGTGATCGTGAACTTCTACAAGAAGAACTCAACCATGGGCGGCCACCAGGACGACGTCGAGTACACGATGGATCACCCGGTGATCTCGCTCTCGCTCGGCAGCAGCTCCGTGTTCCTCAAGGGCGGGCTCACGAAAGACGAGGAGCCGCTAGAGGTGGTGCTTCGCAGTGGGGACCTCGCAGTTCTTGGCGGGAACTCGCGGCTGAGCTACCATGGAGTAGCGAAGGTGCTCCCAATAGGGAGCTTTGAGATCCCGGAGGCGCAATGGAAAGCACTCGTCGACGGCAAATCCTCCGAAGAGACCGAAGACCTGGAGGCCGTTCGCAAGTACCTGGGCGTGCAGCGGATCAACATCAACGTCCGACAGGTGTACCCACTCGAGAGGCAGAAGCGCAAGGGCGATGGAGTGGTAGGCAGTACAGACGGAGAGGCAGAGACGCAGGAGAAGAAGACCAAGCAGGAATAGACACTAGATTGGCTCATATTATTTTGTCTGAAGCATGAGCTTTTCTGGATTCAGGTGCGACGCATGCTCACAGAGCATGCAGAACACATCAACGTTTTGTGCAGAGAGAGCTTGGGCACGTGTAAAGGCATCACTGCGTATGAGACCGGTTGCTGGGTTCATATCGTGCTCTGCCTGTACAAAAGACCAGTCTTGATGAGTTGGAGAGGAGCGTGGTTAACTGGGGTGCTGATCCCCCTTACAGCTCATTTCGAACCTGTGGCTGTAGTGTTCCGCTTCTCAGAGAAGCTGGGCCTCAGCAGTCCAGTGTCTTCTGCGCTTGGACGACTCGCGAGTCTGCAAATTCATTTTGTCCATTTTCCATCCATTTTTATCCATTTTTTCAAGCAAAAAGCGGATAAACTGTTTTTGGAGAAAAAATGTGTAGGTTGGCAGAAACATCCGCGCGATTTCACTTGCGTCCACTATGTGAGCCGCGCGCATTCACTGCCAAGCGGACGTCCGCCGGACAGAGCACACGCACGACTCACATAGTGGACGCAAGTGAAATCGTGCGGATGTTTTTAAATAGAAAAATGCCAGCATTTAGCATAGGTGTAGGGCTTGATCCACCGTAACATATCTATCCAAACAACACTCTTTTGGCAATTTGGAAGGACGCTGCTGGACATTTTTTGTTAGGTGGTCCTCTCAGTGAAGCAACCTTGTCCCTTCCAACAATGCATGTTGCACGAAGGTGCCGTCCACTATGATTTGTGCCAACACACATCTTCCTGGCCCTCCTCATACTGCAATAGAACGCGGTACAAATAATAAGCATGCGGCGCCAGAGCCTGCGGCCGCGGCAGATCGATGTGCACGCGCGCATGCGCATCATCCGCTCCGAGGAGGACCTGGTGCTGGACGACGACGGCGCCACCGGTGGCCCCTCGTCCTCCCAGCCCAACACGGCCGCCGCCTTCGCGGAGCTCGTAGGGGTGCGTCCGTCCCTTACATCCCTTCGTTTCGTCTCTCTTCATTGGTTTCTAACCGCGGCTTGTGTGGCTATGTGTATAACCAGAGTGTGGGAGACAAGCACTCGTCGTCGACCGCGCACAAGGCGAAGCGCAAGAAGAACATCCCGATCCCCGTGAACCTGACAGTCGACTCGTACGACGACGCCGTGAAGGACGACTTCGTCGTGCCTTCGAGCTACGTGCGCTTCCAGACCGTGCCGTTGGTCAACGAGGACGCAAAGGTGGACATCGATCTGGAGTTCGCGGAGATCAAGTGGCTCAAGACCCATCCAAAGTACGGCGACAATGGCGACCCACGGTACCAGATCAGCACGGAGACGCTCGCGAAGATGCTCGACGCGCTCGAGAAGGCGTCTGCGCTCATCAACCCGAGCGTCGTGACGCTCGCTGAGGCCGAAGAGGTTTTTGCCCGCCAACTGCAGATGGTCAAGACGCCGCTCAATCGAGTGACCCTCGACGTGTACAACTACTGGGTGCAGAAGCGCGCGGTACTCAAGCGGCCGCTGCTGCGCAAGTACTGGCCGCAGACGCCGCTGAACGACACGAACCCGCATTTGGTATTCCGGCCGCGCGAGAAGGAGCGCTACAAGCTGCGCAAGCACCGCAAGAATGACATGGAGGGCTATCGCAAGCTGCAGCAGCTGCGCGCCGACTGCGACCGCGTGCGCCACCTCATGGACCTCGTCAAGCGCCGCGAGAAGGCGAAGCGGTTGAGCATCGACTTTCTCGACGAGATCCGCCGCCAGGCGATCCACGAGCTCGTGGACCGCAGTGGAGAGGTGCGGAAGCCCGTGGTGCCCGTGGAGGAAGACCGCAACAAGAAGCGCAAGAAGAAGAAGAAGAAACACGGTCGCGATGGCGAGGGGGACGATGGTGTCAGCAGCGCAGGCGACGCCAACAAGGCCGGTGTGAACGGCAGTGTGGATGCGAGTGGCGCTGCGGCGATGACTGGCTCGGACGCCTCGAAGCTCACGACCCCAGCAGCCCCTGTCAGCAATACCAGTTCTGCTGGTGCGAGCGCTGCGTCTCTACCGAGCGCCGCACCGACCCGCGTGGCGACGTTCATGGAGTACGACACGACCACGAACTTCAAGATGCAGGAGAACGAGGATCACGAGACGGTGGATGGCGAAGGTAGCGACCTGAAGGCGCCGCACTACCCGTCGTACCCGGTGCCGTCGTCGCACCTCATGGCGTCCGTGCTCATGCAGCCACCTAAGTACCGGTGCCGGGGCCGTATCGGTAGAGGCGGACGACTGGTGATCGACCGCATCCCCGTGCCACCGTCTCGCTACTATGGACCGACCGAGTTAAACGCGACCGTGGGCAAGTTTTCTACTGCTAAGGACGCAAAAACTACTGGTGCAGCCGCACCTGCGGCGGCCCAGCCACCGCTCGGCGAGGCGATCAACAGCTCGCACCACACGGCGATCCTGGTGCACGAGACGTCCCTCCGGCCACTGGCGACCAGGCTCGCGGGCGTGACGTCCAAGCGCCTAGACGAGATCTACCGCATGAGCGACAGTGAGGACGAGCTGCTCGAGCCACTCACATCCTCTGTCTACGAGATCTCGGGCTCGCGCAAGCAGGCGGGAGGCAGCGGCGGTGCCAACTCCAGTGCCAGTAGCAAGACGCAGGCGTCGCCCGCGCGCCCAGCCAAGTTTGTGTTGGATATTTAGATTTGCAGGTGAGCGAGAGAGCTGCATGGAGGCTGGTGGTTAGTCGGCATGCCTGCTGGGCGTACTTTGTACCAGAGCGTTGAGACGCAGGCTGAGCAAAGCCAAATAGGACATGTGTGTGTGCCGCACGTTGGTCGTTGGTCGTTGGTCGTTGGTCGTCGATATTAACCTCCGCTAGTGAGTCTATGTCGCTATGCTCAGTGCTTGGACCGCTTCTCGGACGCGACGTCTCGCTGCTGCTCTGCGAATGGCCGGATGACGACCTGTACGAGAGCCGACACGATACTGTATGTCAGTGGAATACATCGCCATTGCTGATAATGATGATGATGCATAGAGTGAGTGACGCACCGTGGACGAGACCGAGCGCGTGATGATCTCTCCGCGTCGGTCCGGTGGAATCGCGGTCTTTGGTCGCGACGTCCGCTGTTGGCTGCACAATGAAAACAACAAAGTAATGGACACCAGAGGTTCGTCAGTCGATCCACTAACAACTACAGCATAGCTTTCAGGTTGGACGCACTCGGTCTCGAGTATCCTGTTGCCCGTGGCGCCAGAAACGAACGTGCGCTTCTTGAAGGCGTTGGGCGTGATCGCCGGCCCGTAGACCACGTGGTCCGAGAGCACCGTGCGCCGCAGCGGGATGCGGTTGCGGCCGTCGTCCAGGTTCACAAACGCCCTACTACTGCTGCTGCTAAGGCCAGCGCCGTCCGACCACGTGGGGTTGTTGGACGAAAGCGCCAGCGATAAGTTGAGCTGCCGCTGCTTCCGACGTCGCGAGGCCGCTGCCGTGAAGGAGGTCGCGAAGAGCTCTCGGAAGTTTGGCTCGGTGCTGCCAGGCGGCTGCGCGTAGTAGTAGAACTCGGGCGTCTGAGGCTTGTGTGTGCACGTGTGGTGCTGAGACTGATGGTGATGGCTGCGATGCTCTGGGGACGATGCCAAGTCATCATCACGACTCATGTGCGTGTACGGGAGGTTCTGGTCGCACGAGAGACACTTCATGGGCGTCTTCATGAGCGATCCGACGGGCGCCACAGGCCCGCTGTTGGCTTCTGCAAGTAGTCTAATGACACACACAGCGAGATACATTAGGTTGTGTTCGGGGGCTTGAGGAATTCAAGCCTAACAGCAGATCACACACCTCTCGAGCCGATCCATCTCGGCGCGGTCCGCTTTCTTCTGGATCGCCTGCGCGAGGTGCTCGATGACATCGGCGTTCGGCAGGCCGCCCATGCGCAGCCGCAGCTCGTCCACGGTCTCCAGCATGCGGGTCGCCGAGTCGGACGCCGACGCGTTAATCTGGAAGAGCGACACAAGTGCCCTTCTGAGAAAGACCGATAACAGAATCCATTTGAGAGTTCAGTTCGCACGTACCTGGTCACGTAGCTCCTGGATGAACCGCATCGTGTCCTCCTGACTTGGACACCCGGCCAACTGGCTCTTGAGCTCTTGGTCCGCCTGCTTCTGGTCCCAGAGCTCTCGTTGCAACTGTGCAATGGCAAGTTGCTGCTGCTCAAACGCCTGCTGATAGCGATCTTGCTGCGCCTCGAAGGCTTCGAGCAGGTTCGCGGTCCCCAGCTCCATCTGCCGCAGCGTCTCGGAGATGAACGCAGCGCTCTTGGCGCTGGACTCCTTGTCGCTCTCCAGGCTCTGCGCCAGATCGTCCAGCATTGTGAGGAACGTCCGCAGCGTTTGCATGAGTTGGAAGCCCTCAGAACCATGCAGCCCGCCCCCTCCATCCTCGGAGCCAAGCAACCCCAGCACCTTGTTGAGCAGCTCCAGAACACTGTTGACCTCGCCCAGCAGCCGCTCAATCAGCGGTGAGAGCTCCTGGTTGCCCAGCTGAGTCTGGAAGTCCTCCAGCTCTTGCTTGAAGGCTGCGAGCGCATCAGCGTTGACGCCAAAGACGCACTCGTCGCGCGCCGTCTGCAGCCATGCGCTTGCCATGCTATCAAAGTCCATCTTCTGAACGAACTGGTCCTGGAAGTCGCGCAGACTGTCTAGGATGCGAGCGATCTGCTGCTCCTGCGTCTGCTGTGAGCTGAGAAACGTGGCGCTAAAGGTCGCTAACTGCCGGTCAAACTCCTGTTGCTGTTGCAAATGCACCAGGTCACTCGGCGTCTGCTGCTGCTGGTGGTACTGCCACTCGCGCTGCAGCTTGAGCTGCTGGTTCTCGAGCTCCTGCAGCTTGCGCTGCCACGTGAACGCCATGGAGGCCGTGACCTCCTGCTGCCACTGCTTGCGTGCCGCCTGCAGCAGCTGCTGCACTTTGTGCAGCAACTCTTGCTCCTTCAGGCGCTGGCGCTCGTCCTGCGTCAGCTGCTGCGCGTGAAAGTCGCGGAACGAGTCGTAGAGGCTCTTCTTGCGCTTCCGAGAGTTGTACGAGCCATCGGTGGTGGGTGTGCCGATGCGCCGTCGTCCTTCGCGGTCGGTCTGCTCTCGCACGCGAGCTTCCCGAATTTGCGCCTCACTGGGACGTTCATCAGGGATGATTGTGGAGCTGAACTCGCTCGGGTTCATGTCGTCAGGCGCTACTTCAGTGCTCGGCTGTACTGCAGCACGCAGCGGCTCCTCCATCTCCTCTGCTGGCAGCTCAGCTTCCACTTGATTGGCTGAGATCGACGCTTGATTGTTGTCGTCTGAGGGCTCGTCGTCAATCTGCTCCTGTTGGCTGCTTGTAGCTGCTTCCGTTGGAGCGCCTGGGGCTGCGATCTCCTGCTCTTGCTGCTCATTTTCGCTTTCATCGCCATTGCCTCCTTCATTTTCGTGCGTCTCGAGTATGGAGTTGATCGCTGATAGGTCCTGAGCTGCGTGGGTACCAAGTGCATCCTTGGGCTCTTGCACTGCTTGTTCCTGCTGCTGCTCTTGCTGCTGATCGCCGTTCTCACGTGTGGAAATGTGCGCGGCGTCCACTGCTGAGAGCTGCATGAGGATGGCCTCGTTCTGCGTGAGCACGTCTGAAATCGTCTCGAACTGCGCCTGCTTGGCCTGGATGCCATGCGCCGCGTCGTGCGAGACATACGGCTGGAAGAAGAGCTCGAGCACGACGTGGAGCTGCCGCGAGAGCGTCATGATGTAGTACTCGAGCTCGTGCGTGTCCATGTGGCCATTCACAGCTGGGCTGGCTTCAAGAGTGTTGTTGGTGCTATTGCTAGTAGAGTTGGTGCTGTTGTTACTGATACTGATGTTGACGCTCTCGATTGCTGCTTGGTGCTGAGACTGCGCCTGCTCGAGCTGGCGCGCGAGGGCCTCCACGGTCGCCGCCGCGTGCGCGTCCACCGTGACGCTGACCGAGTGGATGAGCTGGTTGACGCGCTGGAAGTTGCTCGCTACGTCCGTCGCGAGCGCGTCCACGCGGCTCTCGACGCGCGCCGTGCGTTCCATGAGGCTCCGCGTGAGCGCGTCGAAGACCGAGCCCTGCGACACGAAGAACGCGGTCACGTCGCCCTCGATGCTCTCGAAGAGCGGCATCTTGTCCCTCTCTCACTCTGTGTACACGGGCGTACGTGTGTGTGCTGGCTCGTAAGAGCAGAGGTGGCCAGCGGCAGTGGTGACAGCAAGGCGAGTGCTTCAAGCGTGTGTTTGTCTATTGCGTCGTTTCAGCGAGCTCTTCACACAGGTGTACCGCTCCGAGTGGTACAAAAGGTCAAAAGTGATTTGTGAGATTTCATGAAAACCATCTGATAAGTTACATGAAGAAATGACCACCATTCCACGTCCAGGAGTGAATGTAGTGGGATCACCTCATTCACAAGAGCTAGACTTTCATTCAGATCAGTGGATCTACTCACGATCTGCTGCGCGTGCGTCCGGCCTTCTAAGTACTGTGAAGTGAGTGCTCAGTCGCAGACGACGGCAGTGCACAGTGGCGAGCCATGATGCGGTCCAGGCGTCAACACCTGGCGCATCAGCGAGCAATCATCGTCATGCGTGCAACAATCTCTATCTCTACTTTCTCCGATCGGCAATCATCAAAATGGATGGTTGGGAAGAGCAAGGGAAGAGCATGGACACGTCCACGGATGCGACTAGCGCTTGCCAACGAGTCAAAGCCCAGTCTCTGGCCACGTGAGCCCAAAGCAAGTGACACACAAAAGGACTGGGCTCATGCTTGCGCATTATACCCTTCACGTGGAAACATGGGCTTTTTAGAACGCACGGTCCCATTCGGCAATTCGCCTGC
>JAASGT010000675.1:0-18784 GCA_023334315.1 Globisporangium alternatum
GGTATCATCAGGTCATTCAAAGCTCAAGTCAATCGCCTCAAAAACCGTCATTACGTCGACGCATTTGACGCCATGGTGAAGCGCTCTGATGTTCTGATTACAGAGAACGTGGATAGGGACTTTGAGTCCTTATTTCACGTATACGTTCTTGTTGCAATGCGGTGGGCACAGGAAGCATGGGAGTCGGTTACAAAGAGTACCGTTGCCAATTGCTGGCAGCACACAGGGATCATTGATGAAGATTTCTATGAGCTTATCCAAAGCATGGAAAAGATCCGCCTCAGTGATCCTTCCATCCGGTAGCTGGCTGTGTAATGCAAACCAAATCAAATCTCACTGTCTCCGGTAATACTTTTCTAAATAATAACCTTTTTATAGTGGTGAAAATTTGCAGATTTTTGCCTGGTCACTAATGAGAGGCACGACTGTACTGCTTTTGAGTTCAATGGTGCTGTGGAAATTGACCGTGTGGTCTTTTAAGCCTAGATATTAACATAGGAAGCACGCCAGCTCAGAGCAAAAAGTTGGCACTCGTTAGGCGTGAAAGAAGAGTTGGCCGAACATGACAAGCTTATGCTAGACATCAAGGAACGCATCGAGGAGGTCACAGCAAAGCACCTTGAGCAGAAGAAAATGGCGGACGATACAAAGCACAGGCGCTGACCACAGTCGGCAAGAGGCTTTGCGTGGACGCGGACTCTGGATTGCAGAAGAGAGACGCGAGTACTGTTTCAACTCCAGGTGTAAATTTCGTGACACTTGATAAAAGTGTCATGAAATTTTATACCTATCTATCTTGTGAAAACCGTTGGACACCAACTTTGCATTATTTTTTTGATTAAATCAGTAGATCTCACCAGCCAAACAAGAGAAGATGGTTAGGGGATAGAGAAAGAGGTACCGCCCGAGACAGAGATAGGTAATTTGATGAGGTGTCAACTGGAAGTTAAGAAGAAACTGAAGGAGAAATGGAGTCAGATAGAGCAGCAATGTGAGCTTCTGGAATTAAAGCGTGGGGAGGACAAGCAAGAGCGTGAGCAGCATGCAGCGCAGTTGGTGATACAAGAGAGTGAGCAGAAGGCAGGTGGAAAAGACAACAGGTGTCGAAACGACCAGCTTGATCGCATGATCGAGGTGTCTATAAGGAGCAACAAGTAGAGATGACATTATATTGTTATTTAAAACTGAGGTACTTTTCATTCTAGGTGGACTCATTTTAAAGTAAACACTGTTTGTGTTGTTATAGTGATGGAGTGCGTAATTAGATTGACGCGCCGACAGTGTCAAGACACGAGCAGCCGGTCCCACCGAAGAACAGCAAGACAAGCGCGACGGTGGACGTCGACACACCAATAGTGAGCGACAGCAGTGGGACGAGCAAGAGCGCCGAGAAGCAAGAGCACCTAGAGCACCAGGAGCACCGAGAGCATCGGTGCACCGAAAGCACTGAGAGCACCAAGAGGGAGCGTACCAAGAGCAAGAACAACTCGAGACACGAGCAAGAAGAACAAGAATCCGGTGCGCAGCCGCGGCAGTGCCAGCGCGGCACGTCCGCGGATGCCTACAGAAAGGACTTTGGGTGTAAAATATGGAAGCCTGAGAGGAGAGGGGCGGATTTATAGGATTTTGTATATGAGGTAGTTACGTGAGTAGACAGGAAGACCACCACTTGTCGATGTGTAAGCGCGGGTAGGTTCAGCACGCCGTAAGCCAAGGCAAACCACGGTCGCAATTAAGAATCTACTAAAAGGAACGCACGTCTGACCAAGTTGATTTTTGCTGATACACCCCCCGCTATATCACACAGATCTTGCTCATACTTTTGTTTTACGTGGGCCTGACTTGCTGTCACACGCCTTCCTCCAAACGGTGCACCGAAGAAGTCGGTGTTGCAATAAGCCGGATCGCCGTAGATGATAAACCCGCGAAAGCGATCGTCATTGGCAAGATGGCTGGCTGGCTAGTCGTAAAAGCCGTATGATAATCAGGTCGTGCCTTTCCCCTCGATTGGGTTGTACATGTTCGTGATTGTCCTATTAGGGGCGCGTATGCTGGGACTGGACTGTCGCAGCAGCAGCGCCGGCATTGCCCAATTCTTTGTCTGAATTGTGACAGCCATCTTAAGTTCAAGTGTTCTCTGTTCATGATTGTGTGTGTGTGATTGCGAGGTTCTCTGTGGATGGAGGATGGAAGTCACAGAGCTCGCAGAAAACTCTACTGATTTTGCATTTTGCTACTTAGTTGCGGATGTGTGTGAGCGCCTACGTCTCGTGACAAAACAAGTTGACACGGCTTGCGAGTTATTGTGACTCGCGCTTGCTAAGTTAAAAGTACACACCCTTGTTTGTCATTATGAGTTTTTGTGATTCAGTTTCAATTTCAGAAAAGTGTGTTATATTCTGTTATATTCAACAGGTTAATTAACTCATAACATGAAATGAGGAAATCGAAATTTGAAAATATAATTAAAAATAATCTTTTACTAAATCTAACTAATTTTGTCTAATTTTGAGCTGTGTTTTTGACTGGCTTTATTTTGTTTTATCGGAGTCCGCACGCCTGGATTCCGTAAAAAGTGTTTATATAGCTGCAGTTTATTTTACATGTGAAGACACATTATTAAGTACGAATAGATTATTTATGCGAGTGAACCGAGGTGTCTCTTGTGGCTTCAAATCCAAATGTGCTTCATGTATTGTAACAGATTTAAGTGCAAGTAAATATCCGCATGTCTAAAAAGCGATTTTACGAAATAAAGTTTCCTTTGCGGATTTATCGTTTATAATTCGCTGAATTTGGAATCGCCGCTTTCCTTTTTAGGCAAAATAATCGGGTGAAAAGCTCAATCGAGAAAAGCGAAAGGCGCACGAAGGAAGGCACCGGCATTCCCTCTTCACGAGGCCGCCGCCCACATCACACACAGAACAATAGCAACACTAGCCCACCAAGCGGAGAGCGCAGATGGACACCCAGTACGTCCCCCAGCAGCCGCCGCAGCAGACGGAGCTCGCTGACCCAGACGAGATGCAGCACATGTGGCAATTCCTCGACTCGACACTCACGACGGGCTCGACGCCGAACGGGCTCCCCTCACAGGCGAGCAACACCTCAGGTAGCGGTGATGGCGCTCCCGCGATGATGCATGCGCAGTACGGGCCTCCTGGTGGCAGCAGCGCCGGCTCGGTCGCGACTCATCCCGGCGTACACGCCTCGCCAATGATGCAGCAGCAGCAACAGCACCCGACGGGGACGACGGCGCAGTTCCTTCAGCAGCAGCAACAACAGATCAATGACGCGATGCGAGAGTCGACGCTGAACGAGGACGAGAATGGCATGTACAACGAACTGGGCGATGTCTTCTCCATGTTCTTCAACATCGACTCGGACGAGCCCCAGCAGCACCATCTCGGAGGAGGCAGTGGAGCAAACGCCGCAGCCATTGCCCACGCGTATGCGCAGCACATGAGCAACGCGCACACAGGGAGCTTTGTAGGCGCGCCGCGGTATCAACACAACAGTAGTGGCGAGAGCGACTCCATCCAGAAGGTACAGCTGGCGCGCTCGGCGTCTGCAAGCAGCAGCCACAGTGGCATGGACAGCATTTCGCCCGGAGGCCTGCTCGGGTACCCGTCCATGTCCCCCGCGACGATCAACTGGCTCCAGTCGCTCGCCAAGTCGGAGAGCTCCGAGAGCCTCTCGGGCATGATCTCCCCCGCGACGATTAACATAACCCCCGGCGCGCTCTCGGGCAGCGCGAGCGCGAATTCCCTCACGGACGGCGCCGACAGCCTCGAGCGGTACGTTATGTATGACTTGTGGGTCTTTTGTTATCGTGATCGCTCATGCTGTTTTTGTTGCATGTGATTTTTGTAGAACGCCGTCGTGCGAGATCATCGACTGGAAGGCGTACAACGAGGCTGGTGAGAAAGCCCAAAAGGACGCGCCAAAGTGGCGCGTGATTCCGCAGCACGGCCCGCACGCTGATCCGACCACCGCTGCGAACGCCAACGGAGGCGGGTACCCGAGCAACACCACCGGCGCTTTATCGTCCGCCAAGCCCCCAACTGGCTCAATCTCTGTTCACAGTGTCGACAGTAACGGCCGGGTGATGGACAATGCGCCGACGAGCGAGGGCGGACTCCGCAACCATTTCACGCGGCAATTCCAGACGATCAAGAGCACGGTTGTGTCGATCGTGGGCGCTCTGAGCGCTCCAGAGGGTGGTAACCCCAATGAGCAGTACCAGCAGACAACAGCTGGAGCCCCGCAGTCACAGTCGTCCTTTGTAGGGTCGAATATGGAAGCGCCCCAGTCGGCTGTTCTTTCTCAGAGCGCGCAACAACAGCTCGATTTGGCGGCCAAGAAGATGGCGGAGGAGAAGAACAAGCGCAAGGCGATCATCTCACCCGAGTACGTCCAGTACGGTAGCAACACCTCGGGCGGCGCAGGACCAGGTACGGCCACGTACAGAGCAGAGATTATCGGTACGATCAAGACCGAGCCAGCGCAGTTTGCTTCGCTAGTGCCCGACCCCACTGGACGACGCTCGTCAAAAAAGATCTTGCACCAGACTGGGTTTCCAACCGGCCACCAAGACACGACGTTGGAGCACCAGCATCAGCAGCAGCATCTCCAGTCGCTCGAGGAGAAGGACGACTCGAACTTGTCTGCCATTCGCTGCAAGTGCACGGGCAAGTGCCGCAATGCGCGCTGCGCGTGCGTGAAAGCGGGCTTCGTGTGCGGCGTGCACTGCAAGTGCGTGAGCTGCGCGAACCCGTTCGTACCGATGGAGAGCGAGGGCATTGACATCCAGAAGATGGTGCACGACGTGTGTCTTATGCAGTTCCTCTCCAAGGTCAAGGACATGCAGGAGCTGCTCGACTCGACGGTACCCTACGAGTGCTGCAACGGCGAGGTGCAGGTGAAAAAGACGATCGAGAACGGCTTTTCGTGCCCGACGTGCCAGACGCACTACACGTACTCGTGGTGCAGCAACCGCCTCTGCAACGACCAGAAGAAGCCCCGCAAGCACTGCGCCAAGTGCCGACGTTGCGGCGACCACCGCAACGAGCACTGCGACGACTGCAACCACTGCTACTTTGCCGGCGTCGCGAACAGCTTCAGCTGCAGCTGCAAGGGCGGCAAGACGGGTGCGAACGGTGTGAAAGCGCGCACGGTGGTGCCGAACGTCAACCGTGACAGCGATGGCGCCAAGACCGAGGGCCAGCAGCATTCGATGAACCCGGCGTCCGATTATGGAGGCAATCACTCGCGCGATGAGAACGCGAATCCACACAACCCGAGTTCAGGAAACGCAGCACCGGGGTCTGCAAGTGGCGGGAAGACCATCATCGACGGACTTTCGAGCTCCGAGGCCGAGAAGGACGACGCGTGTCAGATGCAGTAAGACGAGGAGGTCAACATTCTCAAGGGCGAAGCAAATGTTCTATTTAACCCAGGCGAGAGATGTGAACTCAGCTACTCACATGACGAGCAAGACGGAGAGAGCGATCATCGAGGCAGCGAAAGATCCGAGCGGCGCATAGTGGTGGCGACGAGCGGCGTTCTCGAGGCTCGGGGTACAGACGACGATGGGCTTGTTCGTGTCGGCGTCGACGGCGTTGTCCTTGAATGGTGATCCTGGGAATGGCGCGCGGTAGTAGACGAGGGTCTTGTTCTGCCAAAGAAGAGAGAGAGAGGGGGAAGAAGCGGTTGGTAAGGAGCTCTGTGTGTACGTATCAATGTGCGTGTGTTGATGTAGTAGCTAGCAATGGATGACGACGCTTTTGAACTTACGATCCACGTGACGCTCGTCTCGGGCTCGCGGCCGTTGACGTACTGCGGGTCGCCGCAGCGCCAAAGGTCCTTCGAGAGCTGGCACGCTTTCATGTAGTTCTCACAGACGCTGCGGCAGAGCAGCAGACTGCGACCCTCAGCGTCGCAGCGCGGAAAGTTCATCCAGCAGAAGTAGTTGCGGAACGCGTTCTCGCAGTCCGGGTTCTCTACAAAGCGCGGCACGATCTCATGCGACCCGCCCCACTCGTCCGTGTTCTTGTCCAGGAACGTCGTGTTCGTCTCGTACATCTTGCGCTGCGTGGCGATCTTGGTGAACATCTGCTCGACGAACTTGTCCTTGGCGAGCGCCGAGTGGTTGTACCAGAGGCTCTGGTAGCGCGGCAGGCACGCCGTGTACGGCACGACGCTCTTGCAGAACGGGATGAGCAGGTCAAAGTCCGTCGGGTCCGTGCACGAGCCCGTGTCCGCGCCCGCGATGAGGCACGAGCGCACCGGTGGGGCTGTCAGTAGTACCAACAAGACGCACACGTACACGCAAATGAAGACGACAGAGTGAGCACCGGCCGCCGTCAGGCGCAACGAGCGAGTCCCGTGGATCGTGAACATCTCTGAAAGCGACAAGTGCGACCGATGCCGATATGGAGATTAGAAAGATACGCGCGACCCTTCCTTCACTAAAGTCAATCAAGAAGGCGGCGGCTGCAGGAAGCCGTCAGGCAATAGTCAGTCTTCAATTGCTCTTCTAGCAAGACAAGGAAGCAATGAGAAGCTACTCACATCAATTAGTTGGCGATGGATGTGTAGGTCAATGTATGCTCAAAAAGAGCTTGGATGGAAATATGGGTGTCGTAGCAGTGGATGAAATACAATGCTCGTCGTCGTCGCTCTACTTGCGCGTGGCGCGCACCGGTCGCTTGCGCTCCAGCTCGTCCGGAATGAACTTTGCGAGCCGCTCAAGGAGACTGTAGTCGTCCACGCTCTTGCCATTCTTCTGCTTCCACTCCTCCTGCTCCTTGAGGAACTGGTCGACCCACGCGGCTTCTTCGCCCGTCATGCGATCGCGCTGCGCGAGCATACTCATGACGTATAGATCGCTCTTCGCCTCGGCAGCGCCCGCAATCTCCTCGATGAGCGACTGGAAGTAGTGGAATCGCTCGTTCGCATCCATTTCGTCGTTGTCGTCCTCTTCGTCGAAGTTTTCCAGGTCTTGGTCGAAGTCGTAGTCACTGTCACTGTCGTCGCCGTCCATGTCCATATCCTCGACGGCTTGGACGTCTTCTTCGTCCTCATCTTCATCGTCATCTTCTTCTAGCTCAATGACAACTGGCTCGGTGGCGGTGTCCATGCCCTGGAGAGCGTCCGAGACATCGTCGACGCTGACGTCCATGGTGTTGTCGTCAAGCTCCATGGCGGCTTCTTGGGCTGTGGCCGAGGTCACAACGACGTTGTTCACCGGGGAAGCGAGTGGGGACAACACGGTCGACAGTTGCTGTGGCTCTTGGTGGTTTTGCATGATGAAGTGGCTTGGAGGGGTGGAGCTTGTGCTTGGAATGCGCTTGGGAAGGCGATCGCAAATTGGATTGTGCAATTCCAGGTTGCCATTCGAAACCGCGAATGCAGACGCCCTGGTGGCTACGGCGGTGCCTCATGGAGACTCGCTCTATGGACACCCCCTCCCATAAGGCTTGCTCACCCTCCTCTGCTGTGTACAGCGCCAACTGCCACTCCTCTCTTGAAGGTTGTTCTTCGCCGCTGCCGTCGCCACGCGGACCGCTCTCGCATGCGCAGCATACAAACGCCAGCATTAAAACAGCCGCAACCACTCATCCGCGCACACATTCTCTTCTTCGTCCATGGCGCGCAAGCATTTCGTCCAGCGCGCTTAAATGGCGCGGCCGATGCGCATTTGCTGTGTGCGTCTCGGCGGCAGATTCGGGAATGAAAGCGTTTGTGCCTACGGCGGAAATGCAAATTTGCCAGGAGATGCGATGGAGATGTGCTGCGACAGTTGGTCTGAGTCTGGATCGATCCACATTTATGACGGTAATTTACACTGTAAAGTACCTGAATCTGGCGCGCTCAGAAAACACGACTGAGAATCTGAAAAGAGTAATCTGAGGTACTGTTGCGCTAACTTTGACGAATCTTCATAATCGCAGCGGTTTTATGAAATGCCAGACTCAGGTCTACCTGAACTCAGTATCTGATATGAGTTCGACCTCAGACAGATCTCTGAATCTGGCGCGCACATTCATAGTCAACCCAAACGCTGCTCCACATTTGGTTTGTAGAGCACGCTCCAGATTGCAAGAGGACAACTGAGTGGTGCCTCGTTAGGAACGAAGGCAAAGCTCAAGCCAACATGCATGCTGAGTGGGCAAGTTCTTGTGTTGCGATCTCACGCCAGAACCTTCAACCAGTATGCAGAGGTCTACAGTGCTTGTCCAGCAGCAACATTGCATTCTCAGATATTTGCTTGAACTACTTCTCCAGTTTCTTATGATGCCCATGACTAGCAGGCAACTTTTACTTTGACGAGGGGAGATGGTCATGACATGAGCAAGAAGATCGAACACATGCCTTCATTAGATAGTTTACGCTATATGATAGATTATTGTACACGAGTGCGTATGTGCGACTCAGCACGAGAGCTTGACTTTGATCTTGCAGCTCGCGAGCCGATGAATGCTCAACTCTAGCCCAAACATGAAGAATGCTTTCTTGTCCTCACGCCCATCCGTGTTGCCACGACAGTCGTCGTCTTCAGGCTCACGCTCACTGCGCTGCCCGTCTTCATGCGGATGTCGCTCTTCTCGTGGAGCTGGAAGCAGGCAATCACAGTGCAGCCGCGAGGCATGGTAAGCGACTGGAAGCAGCAACGGAATGGCTTGTGGCTCTCGCTCGTATAAATCCATGCGCGTGGGCCGCTTGAGCAGCATCGTGTGTTCGTCCATTGGAGGCGCAGTTGGGAGCATCATGTAGTGTTGCGGCATGGTGCTCGTGATGTGCGCGCGAGTGGCAGAGCTTCAGGCGACTCCGTGTGCTTGAGCTTCAGGCTTCAAATCACAAATAGCGAGTCGAGTGCAGTCGACGCTCCATGCTGGCAGAGCGCCTGTGCGGCAACGACTGAAGGCGGCTGCGTGCGGTCTTCGATGTAGAACGAGCTGCATGCGCGCGCTCTTCTTCCTTGGATGCCTTGTGGAGGAGGAACGGCCGGATGGAGAGACAGTTTCATCAGGAGCATACAAATACCAGCATTAGTGCACTGTCGTGCAACCGCAACCACCCATTCTCACTTCGCGCTCTCATCCTCGTGCGTCCTGGCGCGCAAGCACTCGGCCGCCTTCAAGCGCGCTTTAAACGCTCGCTGTGCGCACCAGACGTCCAATTTGGAAATGACACTTGCGTGCGGCCGCGGAAAGCGGAATTTGGCAAGTTGTGATGGAGATGGGTTGAAGCAGCGAGGGGATGTGCAGCAACGCTTTTTCTGAGTCTGGATCGACCCAAATATCTGACGGTAATAAAACATTGACATATCTGAGTCTGATGCATGTGGGCCAACCTGAGAACATGTTATCAGTACGTTTATCAGATCTGAAACGAGCGAAAGAATGAGTGGCTTAATCCCAAAGCGTCGAGTCTGTTCAAGGACAGTCGGGCAGACCTATGGCGTTGGAGCGAGGGCCTCCATCCACGCCACCGACCGCCAGGTTCGAGCAGGTTAGCGCTAGCAGGAGCGCACTCCCAGTCTTCATCACACTCTTCATAGTGTCTTCGTTGGTTTCGTCCAGTGGTTGGGCCTTGCCAACAAGATGGAGGTTTCCTGGAAATGCCCTGAAGAAAAGAGAGACCAGCAAAGAGCTGATAGATGCAGACCTTGACGTGTTCCGACCAGACTCTCATCATCGCACTCATGCCACTACTATCCGACGGCTCACCGTCGAATCCGCCATAGGAATCGAGCGTGTATTATGTAATAACGATCTAATTCGTCACCAAGGTCGGCACTGCTCGCAACGCAACGTACACCTGGATCGCAATTGCCAGCACAATGAACGCAATCACAGCAAAGAGCGTCACAACGTACTCGGCTGGCTCGTGCTGGAGCTGCAGCGGCAGCAGCGGAGCCACGTGCGTGTACCAGAATCGCCAAAACGCGCGCAGCTGAGCGGTGTACGGCCGCCGCACCTTCCGCTTGGCACCTGACTCGCCTCTCCTCACGACTTTCGTCCTTACGACCTTGCCGTTCAGCTTCTTTTTCTTTTTCTTGAGCTTGGGTGTGTGGACCGGGAGCCTTGCGTCCAGGTCGAACGCGTCGATGCTGTACGCGTGACGCTCCTTCCACTCCCGTTGCAGCGCGATGTACCTGTCGACCCACGCCGCGTCCTCTCCGTTGAGCCGCTCGCGCTCTGCCAGCATGCGCTTGAGGTAAAAGTCCGACCCTTCGTCCGCGCACTCGTCTAGCTCTGTCTCTAATGATCGCCTATATTCGTCTTTGTCTTCCTCCTCCGAGTCTTCGTCTCCCGACATCAGTTCGTCCTCTGCTTCCTCACACTCTGCTTCGTAGTCGTAGTCGCTGTCGTCATCATCATCGTCCAATTCTTCTTCATGCTCGACGTCTTTTGCCTTAGCATGTACCTCAACTACGTTCCTCAGATCACCGCCATCTTTGATGCATCTTACTGGCAATGCCGCGCCGCGCAGCTCGTCCGTAGGTCCAGTACTCACTGCTGCTGGCCTCTTGCCCTTTACTGTGCGCTTGAGCGCCGTGGTCGGATGCACCGTCGCGAGCCGAAGCATCGCTAGCCGCGTAGTTCTCTGTGTGTTCCGCAATTGAGCGATTCGCCAATGCACCAGCCACTGAACAGACCGCAAATCCAAGCGCGCCTTTCGAAGACTCTTGCTCGCGACCCTTGGAAAGTTCCTGTAAAAGAAGATCTGCGACTTGTGGTGTCGTGTGTACTCAAAGTGACAGGCATCTCATTATGCTGCGATGCACGCAGATACCGTAGGCTACAGACAATAGATTTAGTCATGATACACGGAGATCAAGCGCTACGCTTCGACATGCAGTGGCTTCTTAGACGTGCATGAGGCGATTAACGGGCGACAGCGGCTGCGAGCGCTTGTAGCATTGCTGCGAAGCAGACTCGCTCCCAGTAAGAGCACTTGGTCCCTGCAATGCATCACTCCCAACTGCGCTATCTGTCACAATGTCTCGCCGCAGGACGTCATCATCGTCGTCACGGCCGATTCCAACGGACACGGACGAGGAGTTGGTCGGCGACGATGGTCCCAACGGCATCATCAGCGACGAAGTCGAGTCGCTTCTGTGAAGGTGGCGGTGGTGGTCGCTGCTGTGGCTCTGCATGGCGCGCTTGTTCTCACGAGTCTCGACTTGTACGATACGGTAGACGCGGTACACGACCGTCGCGAGGACGATGGAGCCGAGGAGACCCGCGTAGACGATCGTGGGCAGCACAAAGCTGCCGCCAGCCATGCCCGCGCCGCCTGGGACGCGATATCCGTTGCGAAAGCCACCATTGTTGCCTGGATAGTCGGGACCGGACTGTGCGACTGCAAAAGCCGCGGCTGCTGCTGCAGCGTCCACCGCCTGCTTCTCGAGCTCCTGCTCGAGCAAGTGGATCGTCTCCAGGCGGCTCTCGGCGATGCGCGTCATGTTCTCCACCTAGTGTTTAACAGCAGACCACAGCTGAGCAATGCTGCTTTGTAATACACATCATACAAACATCAGTTGCCCATGTGCATACCTGTATCTGTAGCGCGTCTAGCTCTTTCTGCAGCACGCTGCGCTGCTTGATGAGCGACTCGATCTGCGGACTCATCATCTGGTGAAGCGTGAAGGAGCCCACACCACCCATGATCATCATGCCCATGCAAACGAAGAAGCCCTTGACGATCCACGTCACGCCGCTCGAGACGGAGCAGAGCGCGCAGAGCAGCGGCGCGCGCCGCGCGAGCTCCAGCGGCAGGCGGCGCAGGCGTCCCAGTCGCACGCGGCCGCTGGCAGAAAGCCCACTGCTGCTGTTGTCTGGCGTGGATGAGGAGGACGAGACGACGGGCAATAGGAGTGGTTCGCGGTCGCTACTATCGATGCCGCTGATGCCGTCGGACGCGCTCATCACCAGCGGCGAAGCGCTGCTCATGAGGGTTTCTCGTGTGGGTGGCTCTTCGTTAATTGAACTGTGCCTGGGCTGGTGATTGTTTACGCGCAAGAAAGAGGTTTCAGATCTTTGTTCGTTATTTTTTAGACTGCGTTAAAGTATGGGCGACTCCACATCTGCGACGTGTGAGAGCGCTTGTTATGGTTATGGAGATATGAAAAAGTAAGCAGCTCCTATTGCGCTGGATGGATGGATCGATTGCTCAGCGACGGCGACCGCGCGGCTGTGGGCTCGGACTGCGGCTGGAGCTTGGGCTGCGGCGGCGGTCGCGGCCACCTCCGCGCTGACGGGAACGCGAACGAGACGGCGAGCGCGAGGACGAAGACGAACGAGATGACCGGGAGCGCGAACGCGAGCTCGACGCCGAGCGCGAGTTCAGACGACGGCGACGCGCATTTCGGTCCGCTGGAGATACGCTCGAGCTTCGACGACGGCGCTTGTTCACTTCGGGGGATCTGCCGCGAACCGGAAGCTCCTCTCTCTTGACAGCAGCCGACGGCTTGGAAACCGCAACAACACTGGGTTTGCGCGGCGAAGGCGACGGCGAGGCTTGACGCTGCTTCTTCTGTGGCGAGTCACCACGTCGACGGCGATCGTCACTGCTGCTCGCTGGCTTGCCGACAGGAGACTTGGATCGCACAGCTTCTTCCTTGAGCGCCTGGCGCTCGTCTTCTTTCTTCTTCGCCTCAGCTCTCGCGATCGCGCTCTTCGCAGCCATTGGGCCAGAGAGATCGAGCACCTTGGCCACGTGTGGCTTCTTCTCAGCCTGTGGGGACGCTGGCTTTGTAGCAGCCGGGGCTGACTCGCTCTTCTTTTGCTCACGACGAGGCGGCGTGCGGCTTGGACTGCGGCTCGACTCAGAGCCTGAGCCTGAGCTCGAACGAGAACGAGAGCGCGATCGGGAGCGGTTCTTCTTCTGGATCTTGCTCTTGGTGACCTTCGAACTTCGACCACGCGAGCGACTGGGGCTTCGGCTGGAATCGCTGCTCGAGCCGGACGAAGAGCTACTGCTCACGCTGCGGCGCTTGCGATCGCGGCGGCCGGTCTTGCGCTTTCCGGGTGAAGCCGACGACGATCGTTTCGATGATTCTTTCTTCTTCGACTTGCTACGTGAGCGCGATAGCGAGCGAGAGTCGCGACGAGACTTGGGCTTGTCGCTGCTCTCCTTCCGTCCAGCGCTGCGCGAACGACTGGCGCGTCGTCCACGACGGTCGTCCGAGCGTGAGCGACGCTGGTGCTTCGAGTCGCGCGGACTTGAGCGGTCGCGCTGACGGCGCTCTAGCTCTTTCTGTCGGTCCTCTCGCTCCTTTAGGCGCAGCTGGCGAGCGGCTTCACGCTCCGCCTTTTCCTGTTCGCGCTTGGCGATGCGCTCCTGACGGCGCTTCTCCTGCATCTGCGGGTCGAAGCTCTCACCGGGGACATGGTCACTCGCGATCCCGAACGCCTCCTTCATGCGAGCGTCCTCCTCCTCTTTCCGACGCATGCGCGCGTGGCTGCTGTTGTTGTTGGAACCGTGGTCATCGTTGCGACGGCGGCGCGAGCCCGCGTTGTTGTCGTTGTCCTTCGCCGCGCTCAGCTGCGCGAGCAGACGTTCGCGCTCGCGCATCACCTTACCCTGGATCTCGTCCTCCTCGCAGCCGCGGTCCTCCATCTCGATCGTCATCTCCATGAGTTTCACCTCAATCTTGCGCTTCTGTTCGTGCAGCAGGATCTCCGGGTTGGCCGGTAAACGCGCCTTGCCGTCGTGGAAGCAGTCGCCGCCGTGACCACCGCCGCGCTGGTTACGCGCGAGCGTCTGGCGCGTGCGCGTGGCATCCACGTAGCTCAGGTTGCGCTGCACGTAGCCGTTCGTGCCCGAGCCGCGCACGGTGCGCAGCCCAATGCCGTTGTACATCGTCGCCTGCTGGTGCCGTCGGTTGGTTGCGTTCGCTTTTTGGGCGAGATCGGAAAGAGGGGGCCAGCGCTTTTGGGGGTTTGAGGTCGCACGAAGGTCGCACAGGTCAAACGAGTGAGTGATGGTGTCATCAGAAGGTTGCTTGAATGTGAGATTGGAAAGCGCTTCAATTTATCAAAGATTGCGCTTCACTAGAAATGATGACCCTCACAAGCGGTGTTAACGAATGGAAATTTATCGCGTGTAGAAATCTATGAAAAGAAGGTGAACCTTCGACGCGCGCGTCCTTCAGACTCCATTTCAAAGTATGCTGACGGTGCAGATCGGCCAGTGCGGCAACCAGCTAGGCGGCGCGCTCTTCCAGAAGCTCGCTGACGAGACGGACCCACAGCAGTCGCAGCAGAGCGCGTTCTTCCGTGAGAGTGCGAACCACGCGTCCGACCGCTCGCTCGTCGCGTCACAGGCGAGCAGCACGGCGCGCGCAGTGCTCATCGACATGGAGCCAAAGGTGATCCAGCAGTGTCTGCAGGCGTCGGCCTCACGAGCCGCAGCAGCGCCAGCAGCAGCGAGGCAGCGAACAGCAACAACAACACCAGGCTTGGAGTGGAAGTATGAAAGCTCCAATACGTACACGAAGCAGAGCGGCTCGGGCAATAACTGGGCGTACGGCTACAATGTACACGGCGTGCAGAACCAGACCGAGCTGCTCGACCTCATCCAAACGGTGCGTGCAAGACTGCGATACCGATTGACACAGTACGTGTGTTAGTACTAACGTGCATTGATTATGCATGTATCGAAGGAGCTGGAGCGATGCGATCTGCACAAGGGTTTCCTCACACTGCAGAGCGTCGCGGGCGGCACGGGATCCGGCCTCGGGTCCTTTCTGACCGAACAATTGGTCGACCACTACCCGTCGTCGTACCTGCTGAACGCGGTCGTGTGGCCGTACCAGTCAGGCGAAGTGATCGTGCAGAACTACAACGCGATGCTCACGATGGCGAGCCTCTCGGCGGTCTCGCACGGCATCCTCGTGCTGCAGAACGACTCAGCGAACGCCATTTGCCAAAAGCTGCTGCGCATCAAGAGCCCGTCCTTTCACGAGATGAACAGCGTCCTGGCGACTCACTTGGCGTCTGCATTCTTACCTGTCGAGTCTCGCGAGTTGGCCAACGGACACCACGAGCCGATCAGTGAGATCGTCCAGGAGCTCTGCCAGCATCCGGTATGATGATTGGCCCCATCCACTGCTCTCTGGTAGAGGTTTGCACTGACTCGACCATGGTGCTGCTACAATGTGAACAGGGCTACAAGTTGCTCGATATCAAGACGACCCCGCAAATGCCCCACCGATCGAAGCAGTTCAGCACCCACACGTGGTCAGGCATTCTCAAGCACTTGCACCAGGTACAATGCGTGTCCAGTAGCTCTGTGTAACAATTTTTGTAGGTCAAACTCACTATTCATCAACTACGGGCTATCTATACGTTCTCACTGCAGATGCAAGTGGCCAACTCGGCGCTCGAAGAAGGGATCGACTGGGAAATTTCGCTGGCGACGGAGAGAGGGCGATTGTGGAACACTGCAGTCTCAAGTTTGCTCTTCTTGCGCGGAAAGGAGTCTGTCTTGGCGGACGTCACTGCGTTCAACCAGCCGTCGATGTATTCGCAATGGAATCCACAGCCTTTCAGCTGGTTCACGTCGACGAACTCCTTCAACTCGTACGACAAATCGGCAACTCTTGTGAGGTACGACGCACGATTCTTAGCCCACAGCATTTGGAACAATTATAAGGCTTAACCTCTTCGGTGATCACAGCAACTCGAAAGCGCTAATTCCAATACTGGCGAGTACAATCGAGAAAGCGTATCAGATGTTCTCGAGCGGCGCGTACTTGCATCAGTACGCGCGTCACAGCGTGGACCAAGCGTCCTTCCAGCAAACGTTTCTTCAAATCGACCAGGTTCTTCAAAACTACCACTCCATTCGGTGATGCTACTGAAAGAAGAGCAAGGTGCTGGTACGTGTAATGCATGTAGTTATTGATGCCGAGATACTCGCAAGAACCTGTCCAGCTGACGTGTTTCTCTTGTTTTTGCATGGGATGATCAGTTGAATGGATGTACGGTGATGTCAAGCACTGAGATGTCTCGAAGACGCGGGTCGTTGAGACGGCAGACGTGAGGGTAATCGTCGATGGTCACACGAGTCTTTCCGCCGTGCTGCTTCTCAACAATAGTGAACAGCGTGACGCGGAAGTTTGGCGGCTGGCGAAGGTATCTCGCAGGAGATAGGATGAAAAGAGTGTGCCAGTCTGCAATCGAGAGAAGATACTTGCCACCGATGACAACGTATCCGAGGCGAACGATTTCATAGCTGCTCAGCGTGGAGAAACCCGTGGTGTCCGAGCCTTGCCGATTGCCGGAGTCGTAGATTTTGGAGCGTCCGAGTCCACCTACAAAAGGTGCGCGGATGGCCAACGCTTTTTCGATGTCACACGGAGCGTTCCGCTTGCTGATTCTGCCCTTGAGCGAGGTGCTCTGCCAGCGAACGAAGAGCGGGAGGACATTGATCGCCACGACTACCAGCTTTAATGCAAAGAGCCCAGTGACGTCCCCGTTCAGGCGCAGCGCAACTCCAGACTTGAGGAAGTCGAATAGCTGTAGATTGTTGAAGTCGGCAGACTGGACGAGTGTTGTCACCCGTCTATCGATGTGGAACCAGCCCGCTTGCCTGAATTCTTCTCGCAGATAGTGCAGCAAGCAGAGGAACATGATCGTCGGACCGAAGCAGACGTCGCTGACTCGACGGCCAAGCATCTTGGCGACCATGTTCAAGATGCTGTAGTAGAACAGCATGAACTCGCAGATGGCTGGGTACATCACGAACCAGTTCTCAGAGAGCGAGCTCTGGTTGCCTTCGAACTTGCAGCCGATTGTGAAAAACGCCGCCAGTGTCGTCTTGAATCGTGGCATGAGAACGATCGGCAAGAAGTGGAAGTTGCGGGCGCACGACATGGAGCCAATTCCGATTGCGCACCACTGCGTCACTCCAAGTCGATGGCCGTTTTGGAGAGCAGCCATGCACACCAGCCAGCGGAACATCACAAAGCCAAGCGCGATGTTGGAGATCAGCGTCTCCAAGTCGTACTTACTCGTCACGACGATCACCCGGTAGGTTTCGTACCAGTACAGCCCGAGCTTGGTTCCGCTCTCGATCGTCACCGAGTTGTACCATTTTATCCACACTGTGGACGTCATCTTGGAGCCCCACGTCTCGTTGACCGGAAACATGCTGCACTCGGTCGAGTTGGAGCAATCAAGCTCTGCGCTCGTCACAGTGTCGAAGACGTGCTGGCTGAACGATGTATTCGCGTTCGTACTGAGCAGGTCCGAGTACCACTTTGAGCCATTTAAGTCCTCGTACCAACCGTTGCGCCAGCTTCCTCCCGGTCGTTCAAGCCACTCGATCGTCTTGGCTTCGCGCACAGCTCTGCTCGTGGTGCGAAGCACCCCTCGCGTTCCCGAGTCTAATTCATAATGACCATCAAGCTGAAAGACGCAAGCACTTCCATCCCAACCAGGGATAGCGTATCTTGCTAACAGAGACTTGTCCCAGAAGGGCATGATGAGGACTGGCAACGAGTTCGGGATCAGCTTCATGTACCGGCTGTCGATCCCATCCACAATACGAAGCGTGTCGTCCGTAACATTGTATCCCAGCGTTGTGCAACTGTCAATGATGTTGTTGAGAGTCGAGGCGATTGCGTCACATGTGTTGACGTACAGCGTGTCCGAGTCGAAGGTGAGCTCGCTGCGCTGCACGACGCGGTATCCGTGGACTAAGGTGCCAGTCGAGTCGATTGTCGTTGTCGTGCTCTCCATCAGAGCCTTCTGAAGCTGAATAGGCTTGTATTGCCTCCCCACCAAGACGCACACGACCGATCTATCCGTGTACGGGATATCGTTGGTTCCTTCCACTGTAGCTGTGCCAAGCGTTGGGTCACGCCCGTAGACGGAGTATTCATGCGTCGTCGACGAGTTCCAGATCACTCCAAGCAGCTGCGACATCACGAGCACGAAGATGAACGCCCAGAGCGACCAGTTGTACATGCTGTTGAAGACTGGAAGAAACTCCCAATTGCCGGAGCTGCCTCGACTGGGCTTGCTGCCGTCATGAAACGGCATCGGCTTGGTTTTTTCTGCGGCTGTGGGGAAGATACTCGCATTGATGCTCTTGCGGAACTGCGAGCGCACGAGGAACATCGTGCTTGATCGACCGAAGCGCTCGTTGCGGTGGCGTCGCCACGAGCTGTCGGTTGAGAAGTGTTTCTGGCAGAGCAGCTCAGTACATGCTTCTCAAATGCCGGAGTGGCCGTTTCCGGATTGTGCTGGTTTCAGTTTTATTTTCCTGACCTCGATCTGTTCCTCGAATGGTGGAGGATTCGTTGCGGTTCAAATCACGGCCATGAGCAGCGATCTTATCGAAGTGGACGAAGAGAGACACCCCAGCACCGCACTTTCACCAGCTCTGAGCCTCGAGCACTGACCAAGCGAGCTTGCGGGTAAATGCGACTCGTCCCGTCTTCTTCCAAGGTGATCGCGTACACGAACACTTGAAGATTGGAAAAGGGTTGATATGATTGCACCGGTGAGAACGCCATGAACCAGAACCAGTCTTCACGGATATCAGGTACCGGTCGCCGAGGATAACGTAGCCGAGTCGAGCGAACTCGTAGCACGATATCAAAGGCGGTTTGCCTCGTTCCCTCTCTCCGCCCACGTCGCACTTCTTGCTCTCGTACTGGAACGGTCGACCAAGTCCACCAGCTGTGATTGCGCGAACTGCGAGTGTGTTCTCGACCTCCAGGGGTGGAGCTTCGATACTCGATCCGCTGCTGCTACTGGAC